>VZTI01003154.1:383226-403335 GCA_013397865.1 Struthidea cinerea | reverse complement strand
TTTTCATTTTTAATTAAAAAAAAAAAAAAAAAAAAGTTTGTGAAGTGAAATCACACAGCGCCACACTTGACAACTTTCCATGAATGTGTTGAAAACATATATCTGGCCTGCCACCCTATGGTGGGTGATTCAGATTCTGCTTTCGATTGGAGAGTTCTCTGATTTGCAGCTGATACCAGGTATGTGTCAGATACACTTCAGGTGGAACTTTGAGGATACTGTATATTTCTGAAGCAGAGCGAACAGAAATTAGAGAACCTGCCAGTTTTGTAGGAAGAAATAAGCATTTCCAGAAAATGACANTTTTTTTTTTTTTTTTTTTTTTTTTGTTTTTTTTTTTTTTTTTTTTTTTTTTTTTTTTTTTTTTTTTTTTTTTTTTTTGTGGTGTTTGGACTTTTCAGCGGTTTTCTGGAGCTTGCTTTGTAGCACTGCTAAGAAAGTTGGTGTTTCAGATTTCCTGGGTTTCATGAAAGCCTTTGTTTTGGCTTTGGTTTGAATGAGTTCATACTCAGGAATTCTGCACTGAGGGTTAGGGTTCAAACCCCAAGTCTCAAAGCAATTCTGTGCTAAAATGATTGAGCTTTAGGCTGTTTATTTGTTGGAACAAGGGGACTTTCACCCAAACTAGAGCCTCACTGAGGGCTCAACTGAAACCTGACCCTAGTTTTGCTAAAAAGCAGCTCAGTTTTCTATCTAAGTGTATAAATGAACAGCACAAACCTATTTGAACACTTCTCACTCACAGATAATTTCATCTCATAACACACCACCAAGGTATGAAAGCATTTTCCCTGACTCATACAGAGCTTGAAATGTTGGTCTGACAGTAGATCAAGAGTCAGTTTATGCATGTGGACACACACGGACAGAAACTGGCCTGTGCACTGACCTGACCAGCCAATGCAAGTTTGGATTTCAAAGCCAGAAAGCCGAATTTTCACGATGCCAGAGTTGTCCTGAATGGACAGGTGTTTTTCAAATAAAATGCCGTGGTAACATAGCTGTAGGAATTTTACCTAAGATCTGACTTGTGCCTCAGCATCTCAAAGAAGGATTTTGTTTGCTTGTCTATTATTGTCTTGGTGCTTCACAGAAAACAAATGGTCAGGCTGGGAATCAAACAGACGCTTGCTGTCCTGAGCTGCTGCCATCCAACATTACATCCACGCAGCCATCCCATCCTCCTCCTCCTCCTCTCTACTGCTCAGCTATGGAAACTTGAAGTTTGAAACCTGAAACTCCCGGGTCAGCCATCTCTGCACAGCTCTCTTCCTTCACAATCCATCCATTTGGGGAAGAATGAAAGCTCGCAGTCTGCCTCCTCCTCAAAACATTTCAAACTTTCACTTATCTTCACTTAGAATAACTTGCCTGACCGGAGCGGGAGTCCAGGCAGACCTAATTTGTCCATTTGCCAGAACACTTTGTAAGCAGTCAGCCTCTTATCTTTTGTGTGAGGAGGGGGAAAAAAAAATGACCTTACTGTGCTAGCAGGTCATGTCATAGGTCATCCTTTCATTCTCCTCACAATCAACTACATTTGCAATCAAAGAGACAGCACATTTTCCACTAGCAAAATGCTCCTTTCAAAAGCAATTGGAATGCTTAGTGCGTGCCACGCTTGTCCCGAGTCTATGAATTTTGAGGGGGAGAAGAGAATTAGAAAAACTGAAAGATACAGAGGATTTTAATCTCCCCATTTCACAGAGGGATATAATACTATGTTGCACAACAAGATGCTTTTTCCTAACAAACCTTCAGTGATTTCCTCTTTTTTTTTTTTTCATTTCACAATTGTTGGAGCCATCATGAAGAGTGGGGGTCAAGTTTGTTTGCTTTTTGTCTTGTAATTTAAGCATTCCGTCCTGTTAGGGTTCACTTTCCGGTGACCTCTGAATTCATCTAAAATTGCCCAAAAGAACCCAAGTGCATACAAGTGTGGGAACTCATCTGTTTGCCATCTCCACCCAGAGCAGACCTGCAACACAGTTTGCCATTCAGTCTGAGGGGAAAGGGTGAGCATGTCTGTGCTGGCAGCGAAAGCTCACAGGTTCTCTGAACTGTATAAAGTTTTGCTTGTTAGGCTCAATATTGACAATGAATCTGAGAGCAACCATTGTTATGACCCAGAGTTTCTTAGAAGAGGAGAGGCTTTTGGTGCATTTGGTTTTATATGTTTGAGTGGAGACATGATGCAGCTGGTTTCTGTAGAGCCAAGGAGATCCCTAGGTACATTTGAAAATATGAGGATGTGCTTTTGTTTTAGAAAATACACCTGCATTACCTGACACTGAGAATAGAGCAAGACCAGAACCAGAAAAAGATGTGCCTCTAATTATTTTCTTCTGGAATTTTCTTTAAGCGGTTTCAAAATATGTGATTTTTTTTTTTTTTTTTTTGCTAGGTGAAGGCTTACGTGTTTTATTCTGTGGTCTGTGAAACTGGATGATCAGTTTGTTTCCCATGTATCTTTTCAGCTAGCATGAATAGAAAAAACTGTATTTTTCCTTTTCTTTATTATAATTTATTAATGAACTGACTGTGTATTTAGAACATTTGGGTCTGTTTTAGTCGGTTTGTAAGCCTGCATATATGGTGAATTTATTAATGGAAAAATGGTAGAAGTAAACTAAGTAGTAAAATCCTCATATGTTAAACAGCTGTTTTAAATATGAATATAGTGTATATGTAGCATATAAAACCTTCAAAAGGAACTCCATGGAATGCTGGAATTCAGTGTTACTCCATTTAGTTTACAATGTAGGTTTGCAGATATTATACAGAAGTTTTGAGGGAAACTAGGTAAGCACTGGATTTAGGGCAAATAATTTACAACAAAATATTTATTTGATTAACTTAGTTCCTATCTATAAATGAACAATTTACAAACAAATTCATATTTTATAAAATGACTGATTTTCAAGTACAGCTAGGTCCATTGAAGTCTGTGAATGACTTACACTGACTCCAATAGACTTTGAACCAGAGAATCCTCCAAGCTCTCACTGAAGGCAGGAGGAGCTGGACTGGCTCCTCAGTGAGTATATCTCAACCTCCATTCTTAAAATAAACTATATGATTACTGTTTAGTTCAGTGGTTTTCAAATATTTTCCACTTCTGGTCCTCTAGCATTCATCTAGTTAAGGTACAGCACTCTGCAATTAAGTCTGTGGACTTTTTTCTTGCTTTCTTTGTTAGCTCTCACAGACTCACAGAGCAGGTAATTTATAGACTTCTATGGCTCTGCAGATCACCATATACTAAAAAAAACCCCTTATTGTCATAGAATAATCCACTATTCATGAGAAATGAGTCATCACTCAGTTACACAGATTTTGCTTCTTGAATCCTCCCCAAATATTTCTTTGAAAATACTCTTAGTCCAAATACTGGTGCAATTGCATATCCATGATGCAGTAACAAAATATTTTCTTTCTGGAAAAGAAAAGAAAAGAAAAGAAAAGAAAAGAAAAGAAAAGAAAAGAAAAGAAAAGAAAAGAAAAGAAGAAAAGAAGTGAAAAAGACAAGTTTTCGTGACTTTCACATGAATATTCAGTACAGTTCTACACACTGATCAGTCTCATAAAGCTCTCCCATATGCTGGTTGGTATTTCCTCATTTCCTTTTTTTTAATGTATTGTTTTGTGTGCCTGACAAACAAGCAATCAGCTGAAAAAAAATAGCCTTTGACCCTTTTTCCAGACTGACAGCTAGTAGTTTCGTATTTATTTAGACAGATCCTGTGGGGAACAATCCTCCCTGGTGCTCATTACTCTGTGGACTGACATTTGCACCCACTTTGGAAAGCTTTAAGATCACTGATCCATGCTAAACCAGCACATTCCAGCAAACTCTTGTGCCAAGGGGCATTAGTTCTAACACATATCACCTTTCAGGACAGGAAAGAAATGAAACGTTATCATTTAACATCAGTACATCTTCTTTGCCCTTGGCTATTTTTACAATAAGCAGATTCAATTAACTTCTTAATTTCCTTGCCAAATTTTTAGATTTCTCAAAAAAAGGGACATGCTAATAAGTTCAGTGAGAGTCCATCTTTTTGCAATGCATTCAGCTCCTCAACGTGTTTAGTTGAAACTGTAGCCACCATTCACCTAATGGTGATTTGTGAAAAGGAAGAAAGGGAATTGCACACCTTTGACTTCTATAAAAGACCTGATTTATTAATTTATTCAATATTCTTTTCTTTGTTGGTTATCTAAGAAAAAGTGAACAATATCCAGCTTGATCTGGGAGTGTTTTCCTGGAAAACTTATTTGGTCTCAGTTGAATTTCTTTTCAGCTTTCCAGATCCAAATGAGTAGGACCATTGTTTTGGCATTTATTTTGAAAAGATACTGAGAAAACTAAGCAGCATCAAATTATCCAACAGGATAGCTAAAATTAAATTTCCCATGAAGAGGCCTACGGTAGCTTACTTATGCCTCTGATTCCAGTTCCACAAATCACTACTCAGATAATTTCAGTCACTGCACAATAGAGAAAGCCTGAAACAATAACTGAAAGCAAATAGTTGGAAACAGAATGATCTGGGTACTTTTAGCTGTTTTTGCACATTATTAACAAATACTAAAGTATTCTGCATCACTTCTTAATTGCAAAATTTGTTTAACTGCACTATAAGTCACTTCCTGGTGTAGTTTGGTTTTGATGTGGCATGGACTTATCCATTTGACATTCAGAAGGAATGGTACACTACAAAATCAGATTATTTTATTATATAGCTATCAGATTTCGTTGGTTAGATTGTCTAATTATAAAAGCTTGTTCTTATAAAAGTTGTTTACCTTCATTGGAAATTATCCAGAAGCTAAGGACTAACCTAAATCTACACAGTTGTTACTTAGATTCATTATTTTCTTCTGTCCTACTCATTTGAGGCTGTTTTTTCTTGCTACTATGTATATATTTAAGGATTATTATAATTTCTCTTCCATTCTGTCTTTATACGAGTTCACCTTCTTCTTAGAAATCCAGTACCTAAAACTGGGAATGGAACTTCACTTACAGTTTTGGCATCACAGGTCAAAGAAAAAGGACTGTTACGTGTTTCTGCTAAAAGTGTTTATACAATGCAGCATGACTTTTTCCTTTTTTCTTTTTTTCCAATCTAATTTTTTTTTAAAATTCCAACTGCATGACATCATATCTAGTTTATAAACTATTATCTCCAAAACCTCTTCTGTGGAAGGGATCATTACCTGTTCTGAATTTGTGCACATGGTTATTCCTGCTTAGAGCCCTGCCACTGTGCATATTAAATCACATCCTACTACTGTACTTCCAAGAGCATTTGACCACTTCCTCTGTCTTTTCTGAAGACTAGTCATCATCTTCAATGTGCCTCCAGGCCCCAAAAGCTTCCCCATTGTTTGAAAATGTAAGAAGCAATTTTACTAATGAAAATATTGAACTGGCCCAGGAGGGATGCCTGGGAAATACCACATTATACAGCCCTGTAGTCTGACAATGAGCCACTGCTCATTTCTTTTTAGGCGTGTTTTTTCAGCAGATTCTATAGCTTTGAATCTTATAGGCATCTGTTTTGGACCAATTGTTATTTTGTTTACCTAATTTGCTAACGGTAATGTCATCTGGGTTGATATAAAAAAACTTTTTCAAGTATAATTTAGTGATAGGACAAAGGGTGATGGCTTTAAACTGAAAGCGAGTAGGTTTGATTAGATGTTAGGAAGAAATTCTTTTCTGTGAGTGTGATGAGGCACTGGAACAGGTTGCCCAGAGAAGTTGTGGATGCCCCATCCCTGGAAGCATTCAAGGCCAGGCTGGATGGAGCTCTGAGCAACCTGGAATAGCAGAAGGCGTCCCTGCCCATGGAGGGGGAGTTGGAACTAGATGATCTTCAAATTTGCTTCCAACCCAGACCACTCTATGATTCAATGATTTTATGAAGTAGAAATATAGTATTTTATGCTGCTTTTCTGCCCCCAAAATCTCTGCCTTACTACAGTAGGAAATAAGGACTGCTTGATATGAATTGTTCTTGACTAATACATGTTGGCTGCTACGTGCAAAGGTAAGCCTTACAGCAGTTTTACAGGAAAAGATATTTTGCATACAGAGGAATTATTATCTCTTAGGAGGGTTCTTGAAGCTGCCATTAATTGCAGTAATGATCACACTGTTAATGTTGCCAGATCTCAGGATTTTATTGTGAGCCTCACAAGTAAATCCTTATTTCCTGTACTCAAACAACTCTTGGCTGCCATGACACACATCAATTCAAAAGGCAGTGCTACAGAAAGCTATACCCTCTTTGCTTAGCATTCTTCATGAAGAAAATAATCTAATGAGGCACTTAGAGTAGTGGAGATGAACAACTGCAGCAAAACTATTGTACCCAAGTTCTTTAAAAATGTAGAGCTGCTAGCAGGGTAGAGCTGATAATCTCTTTTCTGCCAGGTCCACTCTAACTTATTTCTCTAGTTCATTCTGGCCTATTTCTGATGTAAATGACATAAAAGTGGTATATGAATGTAAGAGACTCCTGAAGAGGCAAAAACTTCATTTCTGTCTGCACAAGTTACGCTACTGCTTTGTTAGCAACTTGCAAGTAATTGCTCTTCCCAATTTTTGTGTGTCATCAGTTCTAGTCAAGGGAACACAGGACCCCAGCATAAAACTAGGATCTTGAAAGACCTCATACCGCAGTTGAATATATGTTAGATTTAGAAAGTATGTTCAATACCCAGCAACCTCAAACTATTGAAAACCTGGCAGATTTTTGGGAACCTTGATGGGAACTCAACACTCCTGAAAACCTGGCTGTATATTAGTTCATCTTGCAGTTTGTGGGAGTCCTTTGCTCAGCAGCAGGGGAGGGAAAGACATGTTAAAAGGAAGGGAAATGGGGCTGCAAAGGAAATTGGAAGGTGAGGGAGTGAGGGGCAAGAAGGGAGAAAGAGGAGGACCTGAAAAAAATCTTCTGAAACTGTGGATTTCAAGCTCCCATTGACTTTATATCCCTCCTTTGCCATCTATTCTTTCATGCTGCCTGGGATCAGCTTTATGAAAGTCAGAAATAAATTATTTTACATAAGCTACAGCCCGGACCCAAGGCAAGCTTTGTGCTGCTCAGGCCAGCCCAGGGAGCACTGCAGGGAAAGAGGAGGGGAACAGGGCTCCCTTTGGGATTGCTATTTACAGCTGCCTCCCTGTGGGTTTCAAGGCTCAGATGGTGGAAATTCAGCTACAAAACACTTTGATTTTCAAATACAAAAGTTAAAACATGGCCAAGCTTGTAGACACTTCCATACTGTAGACGAGGCTGGGAATACACCTACTTATGTACAGGGTCACAGGCATAAATAAGATGTTAAGGGCATAAATGTGGGCGGAACCTGCTATGGCATAGACCTTGCCATTCCTCCATGCCCCAGCTGATACTGAACTATACACCCAGTCCACTTGAGACTGCCTTTTTTTAGTATCCCCAAGCACAATAACGTCTACACAGTGCTACAGAGGTTAATCAGGTAGGCACAGGGAGGTTCATAAGGTTCTTTGTGAAACTTTTGTTCTTCGTTTCCTGTTTATCTAGTGGTGTACCTTGTGCATATTTGTTCTGTGGGGTCTCTTTTTTTTTTTTCCTCTGACAGAATATTAACCAAAAAGGCTCTCAAGGTGCTCAAACTCTGGATTAATTTGCTCTCTGGAAACACATCCACAGCCAAGCATCTTTGAGTTGGAACACCGTCTCATGCAGTTTTGTCAGCTGGGTTAGGAAGAAAAGTGCAGCTGTCTTACCAGGACATGGATAAAGATATACTTGCTGATGGTTTAGGTCAGGTTTTTAAAGCATGTTTGGTTTTGATGGGGACCTCGGTATTAGTTTGGGGGTGTATTAGGAGCCTAGCAAGTAGTAACAATGGCTTGACAGAACAGATTTAGGAACTCTTGACTGCTGTGAATTTTCATGCAAGCAGGCTACATTGGTCTGAGATAGAATGGTGGCACCATAAACAAGCAGGCTTGAGTTCTGAGTAGTTTATGCTTTGCAGATGTTGAAATAAATTTTTATTCTCTTTAGTCTTTCCTGTTTGGGCTTTCATTGTCCGATATCCCTGTGCAGATGCATAAAGAGGATAGTAAGGACTACTGTATTCAAGGAAATTTCAGTCAGATAATAGGCAAGAATTTTTTGAACGAACCCAGTCTGTTTCCTACACACCACTGAGGACAGCTGTCTGAGTGAGCTGGAAACCTTGGGGCAAAATAGGATGGTACATGCCATGATGTTGCTGGTAGAGAAGAGAGGAGTAGAAATGCTGGGCTCCAGCACTTCATCTGGGATCTCAAGAGAACCAGAGCTCCTAGGCTTTGATAGGAATTTGGGGGGGAAAAAATTAGTAGTCTAGAATGCACTAAACCAGCAGATTTGGGAGTGTCCCCCTCATAGAGAGAGCCAGAATTACAGTAATAACCAGGTCTCTTTCCCACAAGCATCAGCAAAGTAGAGACCATGAGATCTCTTCCCTATAAAGCTTAGATTTATCTGTATTAGGTTTATCCATACAGTCTAGTTATAGTCCTAGGTAGCCTATATAATTTTACACCAACAAAAATAACTTTAAAATGTCCTTAGAGTATGGCTTAAGGATTCATTTTATGTCTTTATTCATTGGTCCCCGTGCATGAAATTTTACTGTATTGCATTTAGTAATATGGGAGATGTAAAGAGGCAAGAGACACTGCAGATCTCAGTGGTTCATTAGTACTGTACTTTATCGTGTTTTAAAACTTCTCCTTCTCCAGACCACAAAATAGCTTCCTCCTGTATCGAGTGTATTAAGTGTGAATCCACAGAGGGAACTTTTACATGCTGCTGCTCTAGAAATAATGATTCCTCTATCTCTCTCCTAATAGAATTTATTATTCTGGAGGAACTTCCTTGTGTAAATGCCTAGTCCTGAATACTTACATCCAGTGCTTGTATGTAGGTAATTTTGTCTCAGCTGTAAGGGCAAAGCTAACGAAACAGTTTCAGAAATAGTGACGAGCACTGTTTCCTATTGTGAAGGCGCATCTTCATTAGCAGGTACATGAGACTATCACCAAAAATCCCAGGACATTTTCAGAAAATCCTTAATGAACCAGTCTAGACAGGCATTTACTCCTGAGATAATAGAGATGAAATGTCACCAAAAAGGGAATCATAATAAGCAATCCCCCAAAAAGTGTAAAAAAAAATTGCTGAGGGCTTGGTGCCATTCCTCTCAGAGGGAGGCCTTCCTTCTCCTGGTGGAAAGCAGCCAGATACTGAGTTGGAAAGAAAAGAATATGAAATAATATTTTTCCTAGCATGGTTCCAGTACCTGGATTGTGATCTGATGGCTTGGATGGAAGTTAATCCAGTTTTTTTGACTGGACTGACTTTTTTGATAGCTTGGATGGGAGTTAGTCCAGATTTTTTTTACTAGACTGGGAATTTTTTAAAGAGACAAAGTAAAGAGATTTCTTTGCCAGCAGGGTACAAATTTTCATGCTGTCAAATTAAGCTGCTTCTCACACCTAGTTTTCATTTGAGACTACGCCACCAATTTAATCTTGATGAGATTGGCCCATAAATCTCAGCCAGAAGAATTATGTGAGCTATTCATTTTCCTTCTGCGCCAGTCACCGGCATCCTTGGCTATCCTATTCAAGCGGCAGAAACTTGTGATCCTCTGCAGCGACAAAGAACTGCGGTCCTTCCAAAACTTACCCTGCCCGAGGACTGAGGGTACCAGAGCCCCAACTACCCCTGGAAGTGTGTGACTTAATCAGCTCTCACCCACCCTGGGGTTAAAATGATGAGGCACTGACAGGCTGCAAACAGGCTGCTGTGGCTTCTGATGTTGTCTAGCCTCTCCTGGTGTTGAAATGCTGGGCTGCTATGACACCTCCCAGGGGAATATTGCTTCTGCTGGGTGAAAACTGACCCATAAACCTCACCCTCATCCTTCCAAGCCAGCCAGTGGCTCTTTAGTGCCTCTTCAGCCCATGGCATCTCTGTATGGACCAGCTTAGAGATGTGAAAAATACCCTCAATGGCTTGAGTGCAGCTGATCAGGGGAGCAGATGTAGCCATGAAAGGCAAAAAAGAGCTCTGTGTGAACAGCGGTCCTATAAGCTGAGGTTGCTCGTGTCATTTGCAGCTGCAGGATTGGCCCCTGGAGCATTAAAATGGAGCCTGAAGGAACCCCTGCTCCTTGCTTGTAGGACCTGCATTCCAACAGAATCATCAAGTAACAGGCTGAACACAGAAGTTCATGACACCATGAAAATAGGTACATTTGGAGACGGTTTTATCTGCCTGAAAAGTTTTATATCTCTCATTTGGGTTAGAGCAATTGCCTTATTATCCTCCAAGGTGCTGCACATTTTATACTTGAGCAGCACACCTGAATTCACATGCCCAGGTAGGCTTCCATCTTGTTTTCCAGTGCTTCTAAGTTGAGTGTTCATGAGTGCTGGGTTAAGCTTTACTTCCTCAGAAGTCATTTACCAGATCCTTGTTGCTGTGTGACTTTCCCTAAACTCCATGACTTGTACGAGTCCACTGTTTTGTCTTTCAGCGCAGAGGAACAGTTACTGCTGGACTCGGGAGACATTTATCAAAGACATGACTGCTGATTTACTACAAAGGGCTGCTGAATTCCTCTAGGAACTGTCTTTTGACCTGTTGCTATAAATTTTGCACTGCAGAATTGGCAGACTCTAATAGCTTTTTGTATGTAAGTTCTGCAAAGGGAAGCCTGACCTCAAAGGACCTAAATATTTTAAAGGAAGAAGTTGTGCAGTTGTTTGGGTGTTAGGCTAAAATGGAGATTTTAAAAATGTAATTTCTCAGATATATACCAACATATATTAAATGTCTTTTTTCCATTAAAAATTAACCTAGGATTGTAACTTTTAAAAGACATTTTTTAATTTAGTGATGGTGTATTGTGCCTATGGAGCCAAATGCACAATCACATGTTGCATGGCTCCACATCACAGTGTATTTTATTCTGAATAATGAAGCAAAAGTGTATTCAGCTACCTGATTTTCATTATTTTCAGTATGCCTGTATTCCAGACTAGGAACAGTATTAAAGACACAGCTGTATTGTGGAGAACAGTTGAAGGCGTTTGGAACAGTGACAGCTTCTCCCTTCCTATTTAACCACAGAAATAACCTGGATGCAAGAGAGGAAGCTCTAAATCAGTGGTACAGAGTGGGTGCAAACATCAGCATTTGCATACATGTGGACAAATACAGAGCACACCTGGGAATTCATGGACAGGCAGGTGTCTGAGCCTGCCAAGTAAAGGCATGAATTTGCCTTTGCAGCACACTAGAGATGCCAGGGGAAAATCTGGGACATTGTGGAACAGCCTGGTGTAGGTATCAGTGTACAAAACTATTTGAACATTTTATAGGTAGTGATTTACAAGCAAGAAAAGCAGACACAGGTCAATTCCTCTTCACCCTGTCTCTCTCCCTCCCTGCTCCACCACACCATAGAATATTTCAGAGGGTGTTTCTGCAGTTAGGTTGATGTTCTTGCATGGAGTTTGGATGATCTATATAGCCTCACTGCTGGGGAGGAAGCACTGAAGTGAATTTCCATTTTGTAAGTCATACTGGAAACAGGAGAGATAGTTCAGCTTTTATATATGGGGCAACTGGGCAGATAGGGTAGACTGATGACACAAAGGAGTGAAGATGGAGTGCGTCTGGAGACAAAAGTCAAAACCACAGAAGAAGCTAGTAGCTCTAGGAGAAAAAGAGAGAAATATGAACCAGTAGGGAGTGAAATGTGAGGAGTCTTAGTGGAAAGAGAAACTATGAGAAGAAAGAACAAAGAAGCAAAAAGACTGATAAAAGATGCAGCAAATTTAGAGTATGTGAAAAGAGAAGATTTTAAAAAAAACCAACATCCCAGAATATTTCACATCTGCTCATGGGGTTCAGATGACATTTCCTGCTTAAATTCATGGTACATGTGTGAACATGCAGGTTCCCTAGGTGACTTTGAAAATTTCAGCCAGGAAATCCAGTGAGCCAGAAACAGTACCTCAGACAGGAAGCGTTACCTCCAGAAAAGCCAGTTCAGGAGCTGAATCACATCAACTGGCCAATTTTATTTTATTTTTTAATGGAAAAAAATGAGGGTAGAAGAAGAGAAATGGCTGCTGCTTGTCTAATAAGGGCACTTCAGACTGTGTTCATGCTCTAATATTTTCCACTGGAGGAATACAGAGCCTTTTCTCATTTCCCTTTTGGGACTTGTATTCTGCTCTGAACTCAGCTTCTTTCCTCGGCATCTGCTACTGCTTGCTTTTCTTTTTCTTCTCTGTCTCTATTGGACAGGGAAAAGAAGCCCCTGGGTACTGGGAAGGAGCCTGCTGCCTGCCCTTTTCTGAGAGAACTCACTCAGAGACCCGGGGAGGCTGGTTCCACGCTGCTCGAGTTTGCCATCAGCGGTGACCTGCTCGGATTTCTGTGGCATTTGCAGTGAGATGAATAGATGTGACTGTGCCTCTTGTGCTGTACAGCTTGTGTAAAGCTCAGGTTTGTATTACAATCAGGTGCAGTGTCTGAACTGTATTTATACCCTTCCAAAGGAACTGTGATTAGCCGTGGCCATGGAAGCACAGGAAAGGGAGCACCTTCAGACAGGTCTGCTGCCTGCACAACATTTCTCCCCATTTTTGCAATCAGTGCTTACCCTCAGATTTATATGATGCTAAGACAGAGAAGTTTTTTGACTGCTACTTAGCATAACCTCTCCTT
Source organism: Struthidea cinerea (assembly GCA_013397865.1). Taxonomy (NCBI): domain Eukaryota; kingdom Metazoa; phylum Chordata; class Aves; order Passeriformes; family Corcoracidae; genus Struthidea; species Struthidea cinerea. The sequence continues at coordinate 390,532 of VZTI01003154.1, read as the reverse complement.
CCCTTAATAATAGAATTCCCGTCTAATTTAAGGTAATACCAAATTTGGTCTGTGAATTTTCCCACCTACACTTCTACTTCTTCTACTCTATACAGATAAATGGGGCATAGGACAGGTAGTGGTCTGCAAATTCACCTAAATGAACTACCAACGTTCATCAGCTGGGGCTTTAAAGGCAGCTTATTTAATACATGTGGCTAAAATTAAATGTGCACTAGATGATGGATGAAATCACACTATGTTTTCATAAAAATACAGTTCTGGAGGTGCTCTTCATTCTTGCTTTGCTGGCTTGCACATTGTAATTGAATCCCCAAATCCAGAATTCGGCACTCTTTCTATACCGTAAGTAGAAACCTGGTTCTTTGTGTTTTCTTAATTTATAATAACAGTAAGCCTCCTGAGCTGGTGGTGGAAGTCAAATGACAGATCCTTCACCTATTATGCCATGTTTTTTATCAATTATCTTGCTGAATATTCCAGATGAAAACGGTGTTTGTATTGGCCAGAATCTTCAGACTGTGCCTGAAGAAATATTTTAGTGAAATGAGCATTAGGAAGCCTTTGGAATATTAAGCCAAAAATAGAATTTTGTGCTTAAATATTCTCCTTAGCCTGTTGTACACGTAGTATACTACTAAGTTGTTATTTCCAAGAGCGGCCTATTTTCAGACTTTCAGCATCTGTAAAAAAAATTGTAATGATAAAGAGGGAATTCATATTTTCAAGCTTTTAAAAAGCCCATTGTGAAAGTCAGCAGCTCTTACAATAGGCATCTGTCTGAAAAATATTCCTCAAATTTTCACATGAAGTGGTGCTGTGTTCATTAAACACCCTGCTTTTGTAGTGCCCTCTGGTCAAAGATAAAATGCTTCTGAAGGACCTTCCAAAGGAGATTTGTGAAATCACATATATTTCTGTCTCGAGGAGATCCTACCTGGATGCTGGCGAGCCCCAACAGACACAGAGTTTATTGATGGCTGTGTCAAGAGCTGAACAAATTTATTTCACATGGGTGAATATTTCAGATGACATGAAGGGTGGGAAGGGAATTCTCTTCCAGGAGATAACTCATGCTACATACCCACATGCATTTTACAGGCTAAGAACCAGGCTAAGGGACTGCTGGGTCTGTTAGGACTGGAGACGCCTTTTGTGTTTTCTTTCCTTTTTAGGACTTACAACAGCTGCATAATTAAATGGAGATTATTGGCAACATTATTTAGCAGTCATTATGGAGTCATTAGGGTTCTGCTTGGGCAAGAAGATAAGTCCCCTTCCTCTCTCACACTTGATGCTTCTATCAACAGCTTAGAAAAGTGGTTCACAATGAATTGCTACTTAAGTAGTCCTATCTTCCTCTGCAATCTCCCTCCTGTTGTTCTTCCCTGTGGGCTGGCTCAGAAGGTCAGTACACTCAGCTTGCCTGATGTAATGCAGGCTTCCCGATAGCTTTTGGCACTTTGCAACTGCTCCCGTGAAAAAAAGGGAAAAAGAGGGCTCCCGGGGGATGGAGCCACTGCTGATCCAAACAGTGATGCTTTTCCTGTACTTTGTTCTGTAAGCCATAGGCTGTGGCTCTCTGTGGGCTTACTCGGACGCACCAGCACTCTTCTTCCTTTACAGCAGAGGCTCCGCATCATGACATGGCACAAAGCTCCGTGTTGCTCCATGAAGAAGGAATTATGGCACATAACTGCTTCCCGGGCTCTGTGGCTCTCTGGTGGCTGCTCTAACATGGGAATTAGAAGGCTGGATTCCCTCCACACCACACAGTGGAAGTGGGCATATAGTCCGGTGTAATTACATAGCAGTTAATAATTCTGCAAGTGTGTGTATATGTGTGTGTGTGTGTAGGTTGAGCTGGCCAGAAAAGGAAACATCTGTTTTCTGGGAAATTCCAGGTTGTCAACATTTCATTTTGTTTGCCCTGGAATGAAACATCAACATTTCCGAATACCTGTCATAAGGAGACAGTCTGTGTGGGTCCCTGTAGCGGCTGGGCAGTGCCGGGTGGAGCCTGGGCACCCAGTGCCAAGGGCATCAAATGTCCAGGCCAGGGGCAAAGGGCTGCCAGCTGGCCAGGCTGCTGGGGAAGCTTCCAGAGAAAGTTTAATGAAATCAGCATGCTGCTTCTGACAGGGAAACAGCTCTGTGATTTCATAGCGCATCATTACCATGGGGTTTTTTTCCCTACACTTTAATTTGAAATTTTGCTTTAAACAAGGAGAATCAAACATCCTTTCCTTTTCAGCTGATCACCTGGTAAAGTCCAAATCTGAGAGGCCCAAGAAATGCATTGGCTGTGAAGCAGAAGACCCTGCATACATCCACAAAACAAGTAGCAGTATTTTCTGCTCTTCCAGGACAAAACTCTCTTTCAGAGTTGTGGACTCTCTGCTAGGGAATGTGGCAAAGCAGCACACAGCAGTTCCCAGGATAAGTCCTTTAAAATAGGGAAACAAGAAGTAAAGAGTTTTAATTATGCCCATTTTTTTCCTACTGGAGCATAACTGAGGATTTAATTTTATAGGCTTCATTGCTGAACACTCCAACACTTTGCAACTGTTTAATGTGCATGGGTGTGGAGGTGAGGGGTACGAAATGCTGTATGTCAGCATGGAGTCAGCACAGGGTAATTCTGCAAGCTGCAGTCAGTTTTGATGATGGCAGGATCAGATTGCAGAGCTAATAGAAGCTGAGAGGGCAAATGTTCTGGGACTGGCAAAGCTCTATAGATGACTGCAATCTGGAGCGTGTATCTCACTTTTCCTCTAGAAAGAAAGTGTCTCCTCTTTTCTAAAAGTTTTTTCCTTTTTTTTCCCCTCAAATGAAAGCAGTGCTATATCTCTCAAGAAACTATTGGACATTTCCTTCCAAGTAGATGTGTATATGCTGTTGCAGACACCTCCCTAAATATTATTTCCATTATACCTCAGACATACTTAACAGTTAAGCAGTGACAAAGCTTTGAGGCAGATAGGGTACTAATATATGTTTATGAAAAGATGACATTAAATTTGAATAGTAACCTACCATAGACCTTTGATTTTAAGAGGAAAATGAAAAGATGACATTAAATTTGAATAGTAACCTACCATAGACCTTTGATTTTAAGAGGAAAATTAATATGAAGCAGCAAGAAATCTGATCTGCAGAGTCAGTAACTTCTCAAAATGTTTTAAATCCTGCAGCCCATCTTGTGAGCCAGTTGATCTCACCAAGTACGTTCAGGTCTGGTCTGCATTGCAAATGGAGCTCACCCTGGCAACCCTGTTATTTTGGAAACAGCAGCTGGGTGAATGGCACGAAGGGCCGACAAAGCCCCAGTAAGGCACGTGTGGAGGCCTGAGCAGAAGTGGCAGAATTTCATAGTCATTACTGCAAACTTTTCCACTATTATGCATGAGCAGTGACAGGCTTGCATTGTCAATCAGAGTAATTAGGATTTAGTTGAGGCATGACAATAACCTGTGCCTCATAAAGGCCTGAGGGCGATCCATTTTCTCCCCTTTTCCTAGGAGTCTCCTATTGTGATTCATAGATAGCTCAGCAGGAATGCAATCAGGAAATCTCCAGTGAATCAGTGTCCCTAAATCTTCAGGCTTGACAGGTTGAAGTCTGACAAGCTATTAGAAAAAACTGCTGATCATTAGGCTGTCTAAAATAGACTTAGCTTGTTTCTGTCTGCGTTCATTGATTTATCTGCAGAATGATATTGTTTGAAGCTTAGATTACTCATGCTGCCGCCAGCTGACATGATTTGTGTGATAAAATGACAAAGCATGGCTCTGGCTAAGCATACAGATCTGTCTGCCTTTGCAGTTTCATTGCTTTTGACTCATTCTGTAGTAACAAGTTGGTTCAATATTATTGTGAGAAACAAAACCAGAAATAGACCAAATGGTTTAAAGCAATTTTTGATCACCCCAAATGCTACTATCACTGACAAATAGTGCCAGCTCTCCCTGGATCATTTCACAGCAGTGATTTTTAGGTCAGCTGCTGTGGGCTATGCCCTTTGCTTCCCAGAGTTCACAACTCTGAGCAGGCTTATTGCAAAAGGTCGGCTAAAAGTTCTCCTTTATGCATGTCTTTTCCAATGTTTTAATTAAAAAAAATAATTACACTTAAATTTAATTTAAAATAAATTGATTTAGTCCATAATACAGTATTTGAGTTGTGAGAGTTACTTCTGAGTTATTCTTACACTGTACTCAAAGTTCCATACAAAAAAAAAAAAAAATCACATCAGATTGAAAAAATTTCTGAACAGACTTTTTAAAAACAGGATTGTATTCTTATTTGTCATTGTAAATGACATCTGTTTCTCCAATCTTACAGTTTTCTTGGCTTATTTTTTCTATTTTTTAAAAATGACTGGCTTTCTTACGGGATTCAAAAATCTCAATGTGGAAAACAAAAAATAAAATCAGCTCTTCTTTCCCATTGGCAGGGATTCTACACTCTTGAAAATGAGAAAAAAAGCATCTGTTTTGCACCATTAGGCATGCAGAACATAATCAAGCTTAAAAATGTTTATTTATACACTTGCATAAACTTATACATAGAGTATGTATATAGTATGTTATCTGCATAAATCCTCCTGTTTGTGAAAGACATGTAACAAGACTCCTAAAAAGAGATATATATTTACTTGTTATTTAAAGAAGATCAAAATACAGAGAGAATTTATAGTTTAATAAATACGTATTTACATTTACAGGTATGAAAGAAGAGAAATTTAGTATGGCACAAACATGGTCATATTCCTGCGAAAAGTATAATGAGACACTTGACCACACAGCAAGTCCCAAATTTCAGGTGAACATGACTCCCTTTCCACTTGAAGAAGATCCTTGTATACATTGCTAAGAAAGAACAGCACAAAAACTCTGTGTGGTTTTCCTAAGATTCTGCCCAAAGTTCTGAAGCTGTAGTTAGGACCTGTTGTGGTTTAATCTGTAGTCTTCACATACAGATTTGCTGAAGGATGTTTACCGCACTGCATCTTGCACAGAGGTGAAAGATATGCAATCAAATTGATGTTTCCATTTAGCCATGCATCAGGATCTAACTACACTTCGAGGTTTTGGCAAAGAGAATTTTAAAGCCTTTTGTAGAGGACAAAGAATTCAGTACAGTATCTTAAGGATGAATTTGCCTCCCCACCTCTCTTCCCCTGCTTCACCCCCATGATGCTACAGATGATGTTAATGTAGATATGCACAATTTTATGAAACAAACACTGATGGAACATTAACCTCTGAGTTAATATGTGATTCAAATGGAGAAAGTTTCTCATGATAGCTTACCTTTCATTATTTCACTTTGTTGTCTGATTTCTATCCTTAGTAAACACTTAAAAAGCACTTTAGAGACTTTTGGGTTTGTTGGTAACATTTAAGTCACCACCAAAATACTTCAGATAAATAGTTGGGGAATTGTATATAAATGAGGAAACTCTTTAAGGCAGATGTGGAAATAACAGTTAAAATAATTAAATATTTGCAAGTAGCATGCATGCTTTTAAAAGGGTAAATATGTGCTAGTCATCAATAGCATCAATAAAAATGGTCTCTGAATGAGCCACATCCAGAAGCAGCTGGCAGAGTTAAACAGTGGTGTAATAGACACCATTCAAAATGAAAAGACGTCTTCCAAAATATGGATGTGGTGTCCCAAGAAAGAAAGCAGAGGAAGAGTATAATCCCCAGCAAAATAAATGTTAAACCACAGCAAAGCTAGCTAAAATATTAGTGAAAGCAACTTGCAGAAGTAAAGGGAGCTAACAGCAAAGCCTTTTGTATATACATCAGAAGCAGCACGGTTGGACAGCTAGCAGGATGAGAAGAAGCAGCAAAGGAAGATAAAGACATTATGGAACAGCCAAATGAATTATTTGCACTGGGCCCCGCTGTAAATGAGGTGGGAGTCTTTCACACTGGGGTCATTCTTTACACAGAATGAGTCTGTGCAAACTCCCACATTGGAGTGTCAGAGATTTTAGAGCAAATCAGTAGCACAACAGATCAGTAACAATTGGCAGTACTCACACAGGAGATTTGAAAGAGTTCAAATATGAATTTGTCAGGCAATCAACTGTGATTGTGATTGATGACAGCAGCACCAGTATCAGGTAAACATGAAAAGTATAGATAAGGGGAACAAGAACAACCAGAGGAGTTTTCTGTAAAGGAGTCTACGAAATTAATGCACTTCCATTTGCAAAAGTGGTGACTGAAAGGTTAGTGTGGTGAAAATATCTGAAATTAGGAAGATATTAAACTTTTGCAATAGTACAGGAGCTAAGGGCCGTCTTACTAGACAACAGGAAAACACAGGAAAAGGAAGAGATTTTTTTTGTTCAGCACATCATTAAATTGCTGTAGGATGGATGCTGTCAAGGACAAACAGGTAACTTTTTCCCCCTCAAAATTATTTGATTAGGCAAATTCCTAAATACTAGATGCTTTGTTGGGTATTAATAGGGGTGATTTACGTGCTACCTCTAGCTCAGAAAGTTCTTAGGTAGCTAAATGCTGGAAGATGGGAAGTAGGCTACAGCTGAATGCCAGAGTCTCAGAAGGATATAGGATGAATCCTGCCTTAATTGAATCTGCTGCCAAAGATAAAACACCATCAAAGAGACATTGGTCTTGATGTGGATTATATTTCTTATGCTTTCACCCCATGAACCAGGCATTTTGTCTATATAATCCTCCTCATTTCCAGGGATGTTCACTCATGTGATACTTTTTCTCTTCTAACTGTATGACTGGACACAGTCTGGGCAGGAGAAACATGAGAAAGATATGTAAAGGAGGAGCCCTTTGCAGCCTTTGAATAAAAACCTGTTAAATAATGTCACAATCGGTCTACTTTCAAAAATAATGTGATTCAGCAAACAAAAAAACTGACCACAGTGAGCTTTTTCCACAATGCTTTTTGTTTTACTGTGTAAAATAAATAATGCTATCACTTCTTACCACCTCAGCATATATTTAGCGGTCTTTGCTTTTGGGGACAGGAATGGCAGGTAAGTTCTCCCACGTGTTGCTTCTGACTTGAACAAAGCAGAATATGATTTATTTTCTTTAGCTATGAGAACACAATACAGGACAGAGAAATTGATTTGCTCCTGTGTATGCAGGAAAACCTGCAGCCAAGCCAGAAACCAGATCCAGTATGTGTGAGTTCCACTTCCCACTCTCATCACTGGAATGTAATCAGTAAGTGTTCAAATCATAAGGCATCACTTCAGAATCTATTCAGGGTATGTTTGACCATTATATATATATATATA
>VZTI01003154.1:300809-383186 GCA_013397865.1 Struthidea cinerea | reverse complement strand
ATATATATATATATATATTTAAATGTTTTCCATGTGCTATTGTGAAGAAATTCAGCTTGAACACAGTTAACTCAGCCCAAGTTTTGGAAACAAGATTTAGGCCCTTCAGGGGATTGTCCTTCCCTGGTGTTGTTAATCCTGTGGTTTTTAAGGCATTTTTTTCATAAAAAGGAAATGTGTTTTGTTTTACTTCAATGTTTACAAGTGTTTGTCTGGGAAATATAGGATTATAAAGGAACACATTTCAAGCATCATGCTGGGTGTGTTAGTGCTTTGTATTCTGCTACCACATCTGAACTTCCTTCATGTTGTATTTCATAATGTCCCAGACAAATAAGGATGAGATCATGTTTGCTAGAATTGTTTAATCACCAGCAGTCTGACCCTGAAAAAGACAAGGCACATTAGCTTTCTGTCACCCTGGATGGGAACTGAGGTTGCACAGCATCTGGCAGGGTGTTCTCAGCACCTCACAGAATTTGTGCTTTTAACTTAAGTCCCAGACCATGTTGCTTTTCTTCAATATACAGCAAACATATAACTGCAGTTAGTACAATTGGTACTTTCACTTTTAGCTGAAATGCTACCCAGCATTTCTCTACCCAGCAGGCAAAGTAATAACCATGAGATGACATTGTGATGAATGACAATGCCTCCAACAAAGTGCTTGAGCCATAAATGGAAAGAGACAGTAAGCTTCATCCTATTTTTTGAAATTGCATATGCTGCAAATCCGTTTCAAATGAAAATTAAATAATGCTTTTTAAGCTACAAATTACAATAGGCCTAATGCAATAATGCACCAACTGCTTTTGTCCTCAGTTCAAATCCTGGTGGGGAGCTTCAAGACAATGCCTAATAAAAGACACATTGATTTGAGGGCGGTTCCCTGTGATAAGCCTGTTTCCAGTTGCAGCTCTCTACAAGCTTTCATTTTAAGGAATTAATAAAAGGAGGTGATGGCAGGAAAATGAGCAAAGAAAGATAAAATGTGCAAAACACAATGTGTTTGGGGCACCCTCGTCCTGCTATCTGTACAGTTGTACAGTCCATTGATTGCAGTGGTGTTTCCCCTGACTCAAATTTACACAAATGGAACAGCATCAGCCCTTCAGATAACCATGATTTATGCCCTTCCAAGCAGCCACAGCAGATAACAGTGCTGAACTATACTTTCTCCTGTTGAAACACCTTGACATTTGTGACACAAGGTATTCTCTTCAAAATGATAGGTATGATAATTTTGTATCAAGGCTTACAAATGGATTTTAAGAACTTGAAAACAATTGTGTGTATAAGTTTATAATTTTTCATTTTTCAGGGTTCAAACTAGACTAATTTTCTATTCCAACCACACAACATTAACGAAATAATTTATAGACTGATAGAAATGTTGCTATTTTTCAAAGGTTTTTGTCAGAATCCCATCTTTTCAGAAAGACTTAAAAAAATATTAAAACCCCATCAGAAAAAAAAAATCATAATCCTGAATTTGCAGTGAACATCCAATATATTATCCATTTATGTGTTCACTCTTTGAACAGCTCTAAATATATTACCTAATTATTATCTAAAGAAGATAATATTGAGTAATTTCATCATCTGATTTTCCTTAATCTTTAGACAAAAAGAAATGTCTTTTTGCTTGACACACAAAAAGAAGGTCTTCCTGGGGAGCAATTCTCTTATAGGGTTACTTGTAAGGATTTGCCACTCCGATCATTGGGCAGTTCCTGTTCTCTGAAGGAAGAGGAGGAAGCCCATGCAAGCTGCCTTTCTGTACAGCTGACATGTTCTGATCCCCAGTACCACAGCAGTAATACAGCTGAATTAACAGAGGGTTTGTCTATACCACAGTCACAGAAATTCTTTTACGGATTATGGAAAAAGTGGTTTCAGGGAATCTGTGCTGTCTGCTGAAAAAAAGATTTAATGAAGAATCAATGACCAAACTGAGCACGAGTCTCTTCTCAATGAAACCCTTGTTTGAGTCAAAATTCTGCTACGTGTTTGTAGCCAACTTGAGTAAGTTTAGAAGGGCAGCACCAGCTGAGGGGTAACTGCAGCACCATGTTTGGAGAATGCCTCCCGTTTACTCATGCTTTCTAACATTCCTGAGCACGGTAAGCACTTGAGATTGCCACTGCTGGGCATGCCAGCTGGCTTGTCTTCCTTCTTCTGTTCCACAGAAGAATCCTGGCCAGTGAAATATTTTCAAAATGTGTTTCTGACACAGTGGTGGAAGACTTACAGCTATTGTCTGAAACAGGCAAGAAGAAATAGCTATATGTTGGAAGAAATAGCTCCTTGTTGGAAGGAATCACATGGTAATAAAAAAGTTCTGCATTTTCACTGCAGAAGGTCAGTGTGTTTTGAATCTTTGCGATGGAGACAACCTCAGCAGACTAATTTTAGTGGAAATGCTTGTTTTGACAAGTGAGGAAACACAACAATTACTAATGTGTTTTGCCACTTGAGTGTCTCTTGACAAACATACCGTGAGGATTACAATATAAATACGTAACTGCTTTTCCTCATTTCAGCATGCCACTTGTGAACGACTTTGTCATAACAAAACCCATCTTCCCTGCTTTTCATTTATCTCCTTAAAATAGAAATGGCCTTTTTCCATTTACCCTGCTAGAATAAACATCTATTAATTCTCCCAGGTCACAAAACCTTCAGCTTCTGAAGGTTAGAAATGTCTGCACAGTATGCAACTCCTTTGGTTTAGTTCTGCCTTGAATCAACTCAACAGAAAATGTCCAAATATTTGCCCGGTAATGGGAAAAATGAATGTAATTGATCCACGGCTCTTATGTACAACATCAAAGTACTTAGAGACAAGAAGCTATTGTAAGACAGTGACTAATAACTGTATGAGGGGATTTCCATTAGCAGGCCCACAAGGAAGATGATTCTAGTCTGTGAGTGCCTTGTGAAAAGTTAAAACTGTCATGAACTACACAAGGAGTTTTTAATAAAACAAAAGTTGTGGAAAAGGGCATCACATTTTATATGTATGACCTTGGGATACCTCAATTAAGGTCAGATGCAATCATAAATTATTTAAATCCACTGAATCCTCTGTAAAGTCCTCCTGTAACACAATTTAAAGTTTTCTACCCCAAATCTTTCAAATCACTGTATTTTTGATAGCTGTGTTTATAGCAGTAAGCAAAATTGAGTTACAACGAATAGTTCCAAAATCTCGTGGGATGAAGTGATCCTTTCCCTTACTTCAGAAAATGCAACCTTATGGAAGTGTAGCAGTTCCCAGCACAGTGCTCCTTGGGAGGCTGCCGTAGGTGAACTCTTGAGGTACCTGATACTGATATCTAGACAACATATTTAAGATGAAAGACAAGAGAAATAAAAGACTGACCAGGGAGTTGATTCTGCCACCTTTGACTTTCACTTTGCTCAAAATATTTTAACAGTGGCAGCAAATATCTGGCACTGCAGAATCTCCTTCTCAGTTGTATTTTCATAATGTTCTCAGATGAAAGTTGCATTTCCAATTTTATTCTGGTTTAGAAAGCCTGTGCTGTTGTCAATCTCTGCTTAGATTATCTTAGACCCTTACAGACAACAGTCCATCTTTACTTCTGTAATCATAGTTACATATGCAAGGAACATACATACATAGGCACATTTCTTCCATGTGACCCCATGCATCATCAGAGTATTCACTGCTAAACCAGCTTCGCACTTTTTTCCTCCACAAGCTAACTGTTCAACACAGAAGCACATAAAAAAATGGAAGGGGGAAGAGAGAGTAAGACCATTCTTGTCTTTTCACTGTCTTTGTGGATGGCTGAAGTGTGGGACTCAGGGACCAGGCCCAGTCTTTGCCTGGAATCAGTGTGAAAAGAGAGGCAAAGAGCATATTAAATCATTAATTTCTTCTCCTTGCCTGAATTCTACTGGGCCTGTCTGGAGGGAAGGAGTTAGCTTGTTCCCTGAAAAGGCACATCACAAATTCTTCCCCATTTGAGTCAAATGCTCGTAGTACAAAGGATTGCATTTTTTTCTGAGACAGTGCTTTGGATGTGCTCCCTAATGTGGTTCAGCTTCCTCGCTGCCCCTTATTTCAGCCCATGTCTTAACGGTATAATTTAACCTTAAATTAGAGGCATATTTTACCCTTGTTTTGTATGCAGAAATTCCTTTGATGTAATTGGGAGCCCTGTGCAAAGATGGAGGGTTTATCATGGCCCTTTGAATGCATGTGACATGGCAATTTGTCCAAGACATATTCTCATGCAAGAAGAATGGGATGCCATTGTGGGAAAATCCAGGGCCAAACATTGCACAGAACTGACATCAATAGGATTGAACACAGTGTGAAGTTATGGCAAAATCTGATGTATTGGCTGGGGGGTTTTTTATACATCCACTACTCCTAACGTTGCTGATGGAGAGTGGATATATTGTCCCGAGAAACCCTAACTTCTGTTGCAAGAAGATGAAAGGGAGATGATCTCAAAAGTCTGAGTGACTGTTTTAATTGGATACATGTGGGCAGAGTCCAATCCAAATCTCACAGAAAACTGTGGAACTGATTCTGATGGCTTTTGGATGAGTCCCACGATGAGATCTCAAAACCAGAATTTGAAATATAGCCAGTGAACACAGAAGTGACTGTCTCACCAGATAAAAAGTCATGACATAATTTTGAAATTGAGCATGCTCTTTTCAATCAAAACATCTCCAGGCTCTTTTTATCTTTTTTCCCCCTATTCTTTCTTAATAAGGCAAGTTTTGCTGACCTTTATGTGACCTCTCACAAGAAATTCACCTAAAGAATAAAGTTCTAAGCACGAACTTATCTACAGAATTCTAAAGAAACTTATAAATAGAGACATAAAGCTTACCACATCTTCTTATTGAGGCAGCAATTTAAACAGTGTTGTTCCAGGCCTTTGACTATAACAGTGGTCACATCTCCTTTGCAAGGTCTCCACGGGGTCTTAATTTCTAGATACATATAAATTGCATTTTTCTTTTAGCACAGTCCAGGATAATGCAATGGAAAACAGGAGGGACTGGTTTGAAAGTTCTGGAGTTTATGAAAGGCATGTAAGATAAGAAAATGTCAAGAAAAACAGATTGTAGGCAGGAGCAGATGTTCAGCTTATGGCCACATCTTTGATCCTTTCTTCTTTGTGTCTCTCTTACATGATGTGTATACAGAGAGAATATAGAGCCTACATTGGTAATGTGCAGAAGTGAAGGTCATCATGAACTCATAGGAAGATGGGTCTGTAAGTGGATTGAAAGGGGTCACAGAGTCAGTGTCTGCACCATTTTCTCATGAGAAAGTAAGTCCCATGCCCGCTAGAGCACAATCAGCACACAGCTTCTAGCCCATATGTACAGGTAAATCTGGGTCAATAGCACTGCTAACCTTGAAGAAATATTTCAGTGTGTGGATGAGAGAGTCACTAGGAACAAAACCTGTGCCAGAGCCTGGAGAACTATGCAGCAAAGACCTATCTGAAGAACTTGAACAATGTTGTTGAATGATTTATATCAGGATGAGGACCTGGCTTTAAACAGGCAGAGGAAGAGAATTTTGAACATAAACAACATTTATTTATTTAAACATTTAAATTATTTTAAAATGTTTAAATATTTAAATTATTTTTAACTTTAAAAAAATAATTATTATTTAAATATTATTTACTTACACATTTAAAATTGGTTCAGAATTTTGTTAGAAAAGTAACACTTAAATTGCTGCAGAGAGCATGTGAATCTCCTTGTACCTGTGCATTGGCTTTCTGGATAATGTCTTTGGTATCTCACAGGTACTGAAGATTGCCAGCTGCATGTTTCTGCAGCTGCTTTTTATTGAAAGACACAATAAACACTACAGTCGTGTAAATCCTCTATAAATAGCTGCAACAAAAGCCATCCCTGCACCCTGTTCAAAGTTAAACACCCTGCTAACTTCCTAGCCCCTCTCTACCAGCTTGTAAATTGAGTACAATACTAATGGTTACCCTTTTCTGTTTCAGGACCATCTAATGAGAGGCACTATATACTAGTAAAGTCCAAAACACTGAAAATAGTTACTTATTTATTTCTCATAATTTCAGAACCACCATTTCCAATCCAGCTCTATTGTTCCCAGCAAGCAACTAAAATAATTAACAGCAGACAGCCTATTAAGAAATAGAAAGTGTTTTGGTTACTTGCTATTTGTGGGTATGCATTGTTCCAGCATGGGAGCAGCCAGCTGCAGTTGGGACAATGTTTTGTACACTACAGACATTTTATCTCCAATGTTTACCATGTTCTGAATATGGAAAATTTTCTTCTGAGATTGTTCAAGTTCTCTAAAGTTCAATGTCCAAAACGATGTCATTTACAATGAATAACTGACTAAATAAGCTCTGTTTAAGTGCCATAATTTTACACCAGCTTAAGCCAACCTTTTTTCTTCCCACAAATTCTCTATCCCCAAACCTTCCTTTTACCTCAGGGAGCCCTTTTGTTCTTTCCAGAACTTTTGCTTCTATCATTTATCACGGATGGAGGTCACCTTAATGGAGGACATACACAAAGCAACAAAAATACCAACCAGTTGGCATTTATAGCCTTTTTTTTTTAAAGGCAAAAGCCAAAAAGGTAAAATAAAAAAAAGCCTGAGTTGCCCTAAACATAAATAACATGTAAGACTTGTCTGTGTATGCTGAGACTAACTTTTCAGTGAGACTCTACAAAGTAGGGGAAGGACTGCAGAGAGAGCAGTCACATGGCTCTGGACAGGAAGAAGACTAATTTTCTCTCAGGTGTCTTACAGGTTAAGATATCACAATGAATCAAAATTACATTGCCTTCATTTTGAAATTGCTTTTGAGACCTGAAGAAAGGCTACTTGTGCCTGCAAATTTGCATTTGTTCTGAGGATATTAGTTGTTCTAATCAAACGTATTATTTCTACTCTTGGGTATCTCCTATTTTCCTAAGCAGAAAAGTTACCATTGCTAGGGACACAGTTTGAGTGGTCTTACTTGAAATGAAATTTATGTCCTAGGCAATGGGGTGATATTTGGCATGGATATCTTGGAGGACCAAAAAAAACAGACCACCTTGAGAAGACTTCCCAAGGGAAAGATAGGAGAATGGCGGCTAAAATACTTCATCTTCCTGGACCAACACCTTCCTGCCCCCTGACAGATTTCACACCAGAATCCCCTTAAAATTAGAATCACACAAAGCTATTTTCTAGTGAAGTCTTCATGTCACCCCTGGGCACCATTTTGTTGAGGCTTGAGGCCTAGCTAAACTGAGCCTTAGTGCTCACCTTCCCTCAGCACTGCTGTTCTTTGCACACCTCAGTGCTGTGTTCGGGCAAATCTACCTAATGATGCCAGATAGAGACAGAGAACTGTGGCAAGCAAATAGCACAGACAGAGAATGCTCTCCATGAGGTATCAGCTGCTGCTTTCGATTAACAACGAGTTAATGGATTCCTACCCGACCTGAGAGGAGCAGCTTCACAGATACTCCAGCAGTTAATCCCATGCTAACAAGGATGATAGGCATCATGGTTTGGTGACTGAGGAGCCTGGCAGGAGGTTATTATGGGATAACTGCTAACTTTTCTCTTGCAACCCCCTTGAAATGCCCCTTGGAGACAGAGGGTTTCTGTTTGCTTGCTCTATGGCTACGATACTGTGTAGCCTATCCCACAGTGCCTTGTCAGTGCTCCTCAGCCCCGAGCCACCTGTGACTTCAGGCCACCCAGGCCCTGCAGGAGGTGGCTGCTCTCCTCACTCATTTCACCTTTGGGCTCCTTTCTGGAGCAGTTTACAATGCACGCAGCTGGGATTGCCTGTCTCCTTGCAGCTTTTTGAAGTCCACTAGCTCAGCTAACCACAACTGTCCATGAGGACCACAATGACAATTTATAGTTCAGATAGCCTTTGGGGAGAATGACTTGAGCTAAGGGATACCCTTGATTAGTCACTATGCCAAGGATTAATACAGTTATTGATACAAGAAAAAATATTTAAGGTATCAAATATATGGTTACAACTTTTTTTTTTAATAGTTCTTTCCTTTCGTTTTCTAGATCATCAGTTAAAAGCAGAAGGATTTTGAACTGGGCTGTACAATTCTGCAAGATACAGTCCTCTCCCTGTCGCCTTTTTTTCTTTTCTATTCATCGCCTGCATGGTAGAGAGGATGATTTTTCCCTAGGGAGAAATAGTAAATGAATTATAAAAGCATGCATTGTAATTTTTTAGAAATGGAATATGCTTCACACTCCTACTGAGTGATGTGCACAAAAATCCATGTAGTGTACATGTTATAGAAGAAGGCTTTTTTGTATGATTTTTTTTAATGACCTGTGCTTAGAATACTAAAATTGAAACTTTGCTCTGGGTGGTCTTTATTTTTGGTGAAGCCTCGTAATAGTTCCATAAATATTAATTTATGAAGAACGCAGAACACAAGTGAATGTAGAACTGACCACTTTCTTGCTGCTCTCATGTTACTTAAGCTGTATTATTATTATTATTATTTTCTTACAGAACAGTGGGAATACTGTTAAAAAAATTAAATGGGACTTTTATAATTGAAAAAGTTTGTGGTTTGCTTACGTGGATGAAAAAAAAAATCAGCTGAGCACATGCAAATAACTTCAGAAATAAAGTGCAACAGTACTAGTTTTGACACCAGCCCCGTTTGTTTCCTCTGAAATGTTTAGCCAGTCCAGCAGCCAGATATTTCAAGAACAGCCTCACAAGAGAAGATTAAATGTGTGTGTTTTTATAAAACAATGACATCTTGTTTTCAAAGCCCTGCAAGCTTAAAATGGATATTAGAGCAGTCACATATAAACTGCAGTTCCCAAGGACAACTGTTTAGCTTAAGTGCCATTTAATGTTCTCCTAAATGGTTCTGCTGTTTAGTGTGCAATATATCTTCTAGATTAGACCTTTAATCCTTTACATTGTGCTTGCTGTGTCAAAGAGGGCTTCATGCCAACTTCTTCCTATTGGTGGGTCTCTCTTTTAACAGGCAATGAAGAACATCAAAGTCTTATGTTTTGCCTCTTTGAATCCAAGCAAGAAATCCAGATAAAAGTTTTTGTGAACTAAAAACTTTAAACAGTTTAATGTGTTTCCTCCTTTGTTTCTGCTTTAATTTTAGTACTTTTATGAGCACAAAGAAGTAGAAGAATAACCAAAAATAGTTTATAAAGTGTTGGGTTTCTTATAAATGTAAAAAATTGATAAAGATTAGTGGGATCCTTATGATGCTTATGAGGACTTCAGAGTGCTATGGCTTTTGCCCCTCAATGCCTTAAGGTGAAGAGAACACAATGCCACTACAAACACAATACACAACGTAGAGAAATTACCTGGTGCACCATGTTTAAGCAGAGCAGGGTATAAAACTAAGCCCATCTTTGATGTTTAAGACACATCACTTCATGCTGAGCCAGCAGTTCCATGTACTAACCAGAAGAGCCTCATTACTGATGCACCTTAACTGTTAGCACTGCTTTGCAGCATGACTCAATAGTGGGTTTCCAGAAGCTAGCTTCCAATTTCTTAGTCTTGGCTATTCTTCTGTTTGCTCCTGAGAGGAAAATAAATTTGCCCTGTACGGCCTAAAAAGCAAAAACATCTGCTGGTATTATGAGCAGCCCTATTGTCCAAGCTCAGCAGCAGGGAGG
Source organism: Struthidea cinerea (assembly GCA_013397865.1). NCBI lineage: Eukaryota > Metazoa > Chordata > Aves > Passeriformes > Corcoracidae > Struthidea > Struthidea cinerea. The sequence continues at coordinate 373,486 of VZTI01003154.1, read as the reverse complement.
TCTGCACTTGTTCAGTTCTGCTTTCCTGCTAAACATCGAGAAAGCCTGTGGGAATCATTATCAAGGTTCCTGAGGGCAGGTGGGGAATGGATTCACCTTTTTGGTGCAGCCAAAAAAGGACACCCCAACGTCCTGGCTATAAGCAACTTATGCTACGTACCATGCAGGAGACCTACATTTGGGAAAAGGTTTGGAACACTTCCTCCAAAGCCAGGGATGGACAGCAGCCATGGGCTAAGAGAGGGACACAGCTTCTGGGAAGTTTTGCTGTGGCAGCTGGCAGCTGGAGGACATGGACACTAAGACTCAGTGGGTGGTGGGCAGGAAAAATTGATGGTGAAGCCAGAGCCCTTGGTTAGAAGAAATCCCAACTCACTTGGCCTGAATCATTAACCTGAACATCTGACTAAAGGAAACAAGCATTTCCCACTCCTTGCCACTCACTGCAGTTTCTTCATCAGTTACAAAATATCTACACTCAGAGACCTGGGGCCCGACACAGCTTTCTATTGTTACTTTTGTTATCGTTACCTACAAACTGGTACCTTTGCTTTGTAATTAGGAGCATTGAGAAAAGGAATACATTTCATGTCTTTTTTTTTTTTTTTTAACTTGCATTTCTGTTATTTATGTTGGAGTTTATGAGTAAGAAATACATTTCATACTTGGAACCAGATGCACACACACCCAAAAGCTGAAGTTTATCTCAAAATTTTTCATTATCGGATGTTATTCACATTTGGACTTGAATATTAACAAAATATGTGACCAGACGTCAGCTATCTAAGAAGAAACAAAGTCCAAGTAGCACTGACTAGGAAAGCAAACAAACCCCTTCCTGTAAGTGCAGGACCTCCAGGTTTCCATCCAAGTTGATGTTGCTGCCAGCACTGAGGAGGAATCCATTCAGTCCTCGAGTTTCTTGGTGATCCTTTAATTTTTTTTCTTTTTAGGCTCATGAGTGAAAAATAACATGGGCTGTGTTCTCCCAATCCCATTCACCTAATACTTGTACTTTGGTTTTACCAAGTACTGAAAGCTTTCCAAACCTGCCTGGCAGGTCCATAAAAGAAGACCTTCCAAACTTAAGCCTTTCCATTCAGAACTAAGTCTCAAGACCCAAGCCTACTCTAATGGCAATAAAATGTAATTATTTTTCTGATAGACTCAGCTTTATGGTGATCTTCTTTTAACATGGTATTGTTGTAAAGATGTTCATAGAGGACAGTTTGAATTGTTGATGTGGTAGATGTCCTGTCAAAGGAAGGACAAGTAATGGTTGAATTTGTTGACAGGGGGTGTTCTTCTGTCCATAGAAAGTTGTGCAACTCCTTGCCGTTGCAGCCAAAAAGAAATTGCATATCAAGGATTAGCTAAGGTAACTCTGGTGACTTACCCAAGGAACTGCCAGCAGAGAGGGTCACTGATCTCCAGCTAGACGTATACACAGCCCCCCTGGTGATAAGGGACTGTAACAAAAATAGACCTGTCAGGAACCGTGAGGCAGGATAAAGCATTCCCATTTCACTCCAGACAGAGATTTTGCTTACCTGTCTTTAAAGATCTCCATGCAGAGACCCCACAGTTGCGTTACGCAATCTTTCCCTGCACTTGACTTCCCTCTGGGAACATGCTGTCCCAAAAACATTAACCTTTCCTACCGCAGTATTTGATGCTCCTACTTGAACACATCATTTTTTTCCCTATCTGCCTTGCATGTGGGAATTAGCTTGTTCCCTTCCTCTTTGCAACAGCCTTTCATATCCTTGAATACCGTTTATCACAGCTCCACTCAGTCTTCCTTGCCAGTGCTAACAGATGGAGGAAATCTCCAGTTAACAGGAAGATGGTGTAGCTGCCTTCCTATCAGCCCACCCTCGACTTCACTGAGATAAGTGGGATTTGGAGCTCTGGTGAATTTTGACGAGCACAACAGCCCCTTGAGGGGCTTTCTGAGATAAAGTAGCGGTGAAGTTGTTCTAATTTATCTGGAGGATATAACTGGATAGCGCTCATAATCAGAGTGGGGGGCATATAAAGATAGCTGGGATGCTCCTCCTCTGCCTCTGATTTGTGCTGCATGCAGCTCAGGAAATCCAGAATATTTACCCACAGTAAGGTGGTGATTTGACAAGTTCTGCCCAAAGAATTGTTCACAATATCTGAAGATTTTAGCTGTGGGGTACCAACCAGGCTGATATCTTTCACATTCTTCTCCTAAGTTGTTTAGCTATTCATTAACTTTTCCATAAGATAATCCATATATTTTTTAAAAAAGAAAATACCACTACAGAAACTACCTTTCATATATCACCAAAATCAAACTGTGTTTAAAGACTTTTAACTTTAAAATTCTAGACTTTAAATTCAGTACTAACAAATTTATGTATTATGTAAAATTGATAGTTAAGTTAGAAAAACCACATATTAATGAGAGTGTACTGGTATCAGTTTTCAAATATTGTTCTGAAATTTTACTTAAATATTTTGGGTTCAACTCACTAATATAACTTGGCTCCTTTGTGGAGCTCTAGTGATGCAAACAGCTACAAACCAATTTAAATCGTTAGTTGACCTCAGTTTATGACTTCTTTGTGCTTCTGCAGTGGTGGAAAACAGCCAGGTTGTATCTGTTTCTCAGTCTCTTACTAATCAAAGGTATCCAATTGCCTCCCACTAAGGCACTTTCTGTGCTCTATAATACACCTTAATCATAATCTTTGTTACTTATATTCTGATAGCTAATAATTTTAATTGATAGTAAGCTTCTGCCTTTATCTACAAAGTGATGGAGACTATCAATTTATATTATATTTCTATACCAGTGGGTGTACGGAAGGTAGACTTGAAAAGAGCAAACAATCTATGTCTGAGGAAGCCTTTTAGACATCATTATTCATTGAATTAGCACATTTAAGTAGAAAACCACACACTAAGCACTTGCTGTTCATGTGTATATGAAGGCATAACTGTAATACTCCTCAAAAAGCAAAAAAAAAAAAAATATCCAAAGATAACATCTTTGTTACTGCGTAGTCTCCCCATCAGCTATAAAAAATGAAAGGGACAGATGCACCAGATGGATCCAAGCGTGGATCCATGTTAGTGGTAGCCATAACAGAAAAATGCATTCATGTGAAATACACCATTGTGTGCATTCTGAAGCCTGGAGAATTGTTGAAGTCTGTGCTTTCTTCCTACGCACAGCTGCAAAGATAACACTGTCTACTGTTCAAGGGCTCCACAGGGAATTCCTCGTAACAGTTCTGTTCTTTCAATTCTTATTAAAGCTTACATCCCCATTTCAGTTGATGATCAACTCACTATCTGGGTCAACTGTTGGCATAAATCCCATCAGAAATTATAATTTTAACTTGACAGTTTCATTCCTATAGCGAGAGAGCAAGTCGGAGCTTTACAGTGAGTCCGGATGGATAATTTTTCTTTTTTCTGCCCCTGTACTGCATGAAAGGGTTTCTCCATGCTTACCTTTAGCTGCTAAAATTTCTGTGATGACGATATACTTTTATGATGCACTAAAATAATAAGGACAATGACACATGATACCCTTGAACTGAAAATGCTTTGAGGAAGAAATATAGGTGCATAGGCCCTTATCCAAAATGTACTGCAATCACTGGGAGGCTTTTCCATAAATTTTAACAGACTTTGGATTTGACCTTAAGTTATTTATTAATGACAAAAACAGGTGATGCACTTTCTCCAGTTGAGACAAACCTTCTGAATCTGCCAATTAGAAATTTAACAGGAGTGGTACCTTCTGGTTTCTTTCAAGAGCAACTGCTCTTACCAATAAATGCTTGCACTTCTACTCTGTAACATTTACACAGGTACCACACATTAAATTGAGTGTCACATTAAAAACAGTTTTTAGGTCACCTGAGCTGTAGTGATAGATGTCTTTGGAGATCAGTTCTGTCAATTTGTGCTTCTCTAGGTTCCACTTCAGTGCCTGGAGACTTGCAGCCAGTGCTTAGAAAACTCTTAGTAGAGCAGCTACAGAGGGGTTTCTAAAGATTTCTTAGAAGAGACCATACTTTGGACTATGCAGCTCAAGTGAGCTTGATCAAAGTTTGGCAGGGAAGTTCTCTCAGGTTTTAATGGAGCCTCCCAATGGGGGGTATGCATTGCGATAAGAGAAGAGAATAAAGCCGGTTGGAGAGTGTCAGTGGCCAGAACTTCATTCCTGCACAAAGGAGATTTAAACAGATTTAGGCTTTGCCGTCTCAGTTAAAAAAAAAAAAAAAAAAGGCTGTCGACCGAAGCTTCTGATGGGGGTACCTATATTTTTCTAATCTGACCAGTTGAAGATGTCAGCACTGCATTGGCCTCCCTTTATGTAAGAAACAGAAGTCCACATAGAGACTGTGGATCAGATTTTTCTGCAGTAACATTTATTTAAATGGAGATAATACTGCAGAAGAAGTATGTTCACCTTGGAAAAAGATAGTGGAAGTGAGAAGAGAATTAGGTTCTTTTTTTTCCTTTTTCAGGAGAATGTTTGGGATCTGAAAGTGTGCTACAGAAGTGTTTGCTGTTGGGTGCTGTTGTAAATCTTTACTCTTTGAAACGTAAGAGTCTATTGAAAGTCAGCTTTAAAAACTGTTTTGATTACCTTAGTGCATTCACTAGTTTTATCATATCCTTTTGTTAATCCAGCAAAGATTAAGTAGCACATTATTCTGCATATGAAGTGCTATGAAGAGTTTTGGACTGTAGTCTCCATGTAATTATTAGCTCTTGCCCTGAAAGGCCGTGGACGAAGAAATCTGTCAGCCTATGAAAGCTATGCATGCTTCAGGAATAAATTTATCAGCAGGAGTAAAATAAGGATTTAAGTGAAGAGAAAGAGGAGGCAAAGAGATTCCTTTTCATTCACTAGCTATTCAAACATGATTGGATTAAAATAACTACTAATTTTTTCCAAATAAATCATCTCTGCATGGCTTGAAATACTTAATTTGAGCTATTCATGCTGAGGCAAAGTATTTACTATTGAAGCATTTAGCAAAATCATGCAGTTAATCCAGAAATCATCTGCAGTAACCTCACTATGGCTTTTGTACCCTTATTCCCCACCAGCACAGTCATGCAGATAAGAATGGGAGCTCCATTTTTTTCAGGAGTCCCCAGAGAGTTTTTGAGTGATGCTTCATCTGTATGAAAAGGAAAACAAATCAGGAAGGTCAGACAGTCACTACAGGAGGATATGCTCCATTCATTCTTGACCACACTCTCTTCAGTGTCCAGAATATTTGTTTGTCTCCCCAGCTGACAAAATTTAGAAAGATAAAATGCAATGCACAAAGACACCCTATCTCATAAAAATCACAGAACTGCAGGATATTCTATATGTTTCAAGAACTGGGATTGTGCAGAAAGGAATTATTTGAGGCGTATTATGTTTGGTGGTTTTTTAAACTGATATCCAAATCTGGGATTTTTCTGGACAAGGGCTGAAATCTCTTCTTCCAATATCCTTGAGTCTGGGGGAAATTCTGAATTCAACTCCAGATGTTGACAGGAGAGTTAATCTCACTTCTTACTGTGAACAACTCGCTGAAAAAATAAAATTCAGTAATCTAAATGTACCATAGTCTTTACAGTCAGCTTATTTAGGTTACTTAATTAACTCTTTCATTTGGAAAACATTTCAGATGCTGAGTGGGGCTGTTTTTCAAATAATGCACTCCATATTTGAGAATATTCTTCCCTGGTCAAATCTTTTTTTACAAGATTTCTGAGTAGTATTCCTTGTTCTCAGGTAACATCAGCCTTTCTCTCAAATGTGTGTAACTTTCTTGGTTGGGTCATGGCAGGTCAAGAAAAGAACGCAAACAAAATGCGCCTTGCCTTGATCCCTCATCATCTTTTCTAAAGGGAGGTAACGAGGTTATTCTGAGGACTATTCATCATTCCTCTGGTGGTCCAACCACTTCACCTAGTTTATGACTTGCTGCCAGTGAAGCTGCATCAGCACAACCTGAGGCGTTGCTCTCAGGTTGACAGTGACAGACTGTTCCGTGTGGGAACAGCAATATGCACTGCAAGGCATACACTGCCTTAAAAGTCTGGCAAGATTTTAAATTAAATAGCAGTAAATGCAAATAAAACCTCCATTCAAGGTCTGAGTAAGAATTCATGGGGCATTAATAATTTTGTTGGCAGATCAGCAAACGGTTTCTTAATATTGTGACATCATTTTGTTGATTTGAGAGGAAAAGTCTTGTAAATCAGTTAAGAGCTTTTCTCATCACTGTCCAAATGCATTTGAGGGAAGTGACAATAGAACTGGAATCAGTTTTTCTTGTTTGTGTTCTGGCCATGTACACAGTATCTCTTCCGTTGCAGATGTCTGTCAACAGGGCTGAACAGAAGTCCTAACTCATGAAACATTACAGGAGGTAGACTACAGAAACTCAGATTCTCTTTTTCTGTTCTATAGTATTATAAAACTATGGATTTTATTGAAGATTTTTTAAAAAACAAACTCTGTATCTTGAGTTCTGATGTTCTTCATAATTTTTATGCTCCCTTGATATGAGTATGTAAGTGCAAACCACATGAATTCCTGCTCCTGATAGTTTTGGAGCCCTACCTCAGCGCAAAATACAGCTGAGAAAACAGTTTAAGAAAACCTGGCACTCAACCGACCATAACAAGTTCAAGTGTCTTTAAACAAGCTTAAATTGTTGGGCTAGGATGGGTCTCTGGGCCTAAATCGACAAGCCTACTAACTTCAGCTCATGGATCCAGACTTCCTTCAGCAAAGCTTAGCAAGTTTAATCACTCTGTAACTGAAACATAGTGCATAGAGGCTCCAGATGCAGATTCAGTCAAGCTTTGGGAAGTTCATAGTAATATCTGAGCTGTAAGTGCAATTTTTTTATTATACATTGAAATTCTGGACAATGGACGGTCAAAATCAAGAAGAAGTTTTCTTTACTCAGGAATAGTCTTACTATGAACTGGGGAGAGAGGGAAGAAGGGATTTTATGACCCACAGTACTATTGTGTGGCATAGGAATAGAAACAAGAGTTACTGGACAGAGTATAAAACTCTGCAGTTCTTCTTGCCCCCATAAACTTGTGCTTGCGTGTCCTGTGAGCACACACAGGCATGTGCTTGTGCTGACAAGCACAACTCGTGAGTATTTGAAAAAAGTTGGTGGAGAGAGGGGACACTTTATCTCCATTGTAATTTATATTTTTATGGGAAGAATGCCCTTTTATATGCTCTATATAGCTGAAAGAGTTGATGATGGACTCACCAATGGGTGTTCTCCTCCATTCATAGCTCCTAACTGTACCTAGCACGCACTGAGGAAAACACGATACACTTAATAAAAGAACCACGGGGCTTTTGTTTCCACAGAGGAGTCCTGGCTTTACTGGTCAAACTGCTTCCAGAGATGTCAGCAGTTGTAGAGTCCTTTCATATGCTGAAAATATGAACCCACACCATTCCAGGCAGCATTTGTGTTAGCAATGGAATTTTTAAATAGAAATAATTAGTTTTGCTGGCCACGGTTGTTACATCTGGCATACATTTGCCCCAGTGAACCCTATTTTTAAAAAACAAAGCATCTGAATTGAGGTTCCAGATTATACTAGTTACTGATCTTTGCAAGCCTAATCCATTCTTATGAACAACGCCTCTGTGGTGTTTTCTTCCCCAAAGGATATAGTATGGGTGCAACCCAAGCTTTATTGTGCTTAATCTGAACCAGAAGTTTGAGCTGATTATTTTAAAAGGCATGCTGTTTCTTAAAAGTGATTTTCTTCCTGTCTTCATGCTGTGCTGATAAGAAGTTATAAGTGGATCTCTTTAATGCTCCAGGCTGGAGTGATACAGAAGAAGGCAGTCATGCATCTGGGGGCTACACAGCCCAAGGCTAAGCCAGCTGATGTAGCAACAGTAAAGGCTGCAAAAAAATACACTTCTACTTTGAAGCATATATACCACAGCTTTTAATTTCTGGGATCAGCATATGCGGGGTGAAACTATGCTTGGTGCAAAAAGGTGCTAAACAAGGACACAATGAAAGACCTTACCCTTTCAGCACAAAGACCTGGGGTCTGTAGTGCTGTTGACAATGACAGTAAACCCAAAGCGCAGGGAGGGCAGGGGTCAAGAGATGTCCCCTGCAACCTTTCAAAGGACTCTGCTGCTCAGCAGGCTGGTGTAGCCTCTATCAAATTCGCCTTCCCACCTCTGTCTTCTGACTGATGCCCCCACTGAGGCTGGAGAGCACCCAGATCCAAGCAGGTCTAAGTTCTCAGGGACCATGTGCTCCTTTATCTCTCTCCACTAATGGGGGCTGTCCATTTGCCCCCGTTATAGCAGCCTCACTTCAGCTGCTGTGCCCTGCACACTGATCATTGCAAACACTGGGTTTACCTCTGAGCTGATGGTCTGCAAGAAATAATGGCATAGTTATTACACAGATAGTATGCATTCATGCTTCAGTCAGTGCTGGATGTGGGACAGCAACCTCCAGCAGTGAGGGAGTTGGCTTCAAGGTACATTCCTGACTCATTCCAAACTCCCATTGGCCCAACTGCATTTAGGTTGCTGCAATGAATGATCCTGCCTATTGATCTTCCTGTAATCAGTTCTCTCTCCTAGATAAATACAGGTACCATAAAACCTAATTAGGTGTTTTTACTGTTTAAATATATTTGTCAGTAGAGATGTGCCCTCTGTTCAACATACAATATTTACAAGTCATAAAAATCTCCTTTTGGTGATAAAAATGTCATTTTACATAATACTCTTATTTTTTAACTAGCAAAAGCAGACAGAGCAATCTTCACAAAGCCTGGATTGTCAGGCTCCCTCTATTATCAGCAGGTACTAGAGTAATTTCATCAGCTGCCTTAGAAATCGTTATTGATTCTCAAATCAGTAGTCAGGTCTGTTTCTGTTTGTAATCCAATAACATGCACAAGTGATAAATTAGTAGATATCAGGTAATTTGTTAAACTCTTGGCATCCCACAGCTTCATGCTCAGATATCCAAAGTGACTCTAATGTATCTTGATTATGCCTGCATTATATCATGTTGTCAGAATTGTAGCAATAAAGAGCTGGACTGAAATCACAGTACTGAGATCACAGATGCACAGCATGTGCATATCTCTCCCTGCAGACCTGCAATCCCTATTATATCTTCACAAATGCTAAATGCACATTTATATATTCATGGGAATTAAACATGGGAATGTGAAGCATCAAGCAGCAGTCTCAATGTCATAATTAAGTTATTTTGTTAATTATTTTTCATTCTAATTTAGCTCCTTAAGAAATTTCTTTCATCATTCATTTGCCCTACATTTTATTCTAGCAGCTCCAAATTGCAAGGAAACTGGTAACAGATCTTCTTGCGTCCAAGTGGATGAAGACAGAAATTAAGATAACCAAACTTAATTGAGTCTGATTTATCTACAGTTATGTAGATTCTGTTATTTCCCCTGATTTTTTTTTTTTTTTTTTAGTCCCTGGGATACATAAAACCAAATCTTCTAAGAAGAACAGAAAGCTAGTGCTGTCCTTTTCAACATCAGACCAAACTTTCAATGATTAGCCAGTTTTAAGCAGAGCCAGATGAGACCTCCCAGTTCCTGTTGGCCATGTCCTTGGTATCTTAGGGAAATACTGTCCTGTTACTTTAGAAACAGAAGCCAACAACAAACACTGAATGGAGGTGGCCAAGAAAAGTGACAGAGTTAAATGGCTGTGTCATAGCTGGCAGAGAACCAGATGAAATTATCCAGGCCTTAGATAGTTGAAATCAAATATGTTCTCAGGCGAGTTGCAAAGCAAGAGGAAATTCCAGTAAATCATTTACTTAATGAGATCAATGTGCAACAGATCTTTTTTCTCTCCTACAAAGTTAATATTAGTATTCTGTTATCATCCTTTTTTTTTTTTCCCTGTTTGCTAAGTTATCATGTAAGATGCCAACAGGGTCTGGCACTGTTTGGGGTCTGACATTACTCACAAATATACTGTGTGAATTAGGAGCAACTGCTGCACCTGGCTGAAAAATGCAAACTCTTCAGAGTTGTGACCAACCTGTATAAGATACCTTACTCCTGTCAGGTTCCCTGGCCAGAATAGTAAGAGACAGGATTATCAGAGCCTCCAGATTCCCAATTTGATCCCATTCCTATCACTAAGATCTTCAGAGGCACCTTTTATTTGTTTTTTAAAATATTTGTGTTTTGTAACAAAACATAGAATTTCACTACTGTGAAACTGGTTCAGTGTTTTTTGCTTATTACTGCAATTTGAAAGGAACATTTCCTAAAATCCTGGGATTTTTCACATATGTACAATTTTGCCTCCTGGCCCTTTCAACAACCACACTGGAGTCAGTGGAATTATAGCTCCCTTGCCCAGTTAAAACTGCTCTACGTTCGTGGACAAATTCAAACCTTGTGTTAGGAAGCAGAGTTCCAACCACACTTGTAGAAGTTTCAGAGTCTCAAATTCCAGCCACTTTTTTGAAAGCATGTGGCAGGCAGAGGAGAGAAACCCTATTAATGCCACCAGTGAGAGATGGAGAGTAATGTGAGCTCAAATGTTGTTAGACACCAGAGAATCCACATGGAAGAGAGCCCAAATACATGCTCCAACCACCTGAAAAACTAAAGGACAAAGATCTATAAAACCTAACACGAGAATTTACAGGAAATCAGGCCTCTTTGGTCCCAGTGTTCTCTGAACCACACATTTATAGGCTCAATTTTCTACGTACACCCTCAACAGCAGTAGCCAAGACAGCATCATTCTGTAGTCAAGGACTTGGGGGACTGCAAGCACTTTGTAGAGCATCTCTTGACAGCACCGTCCTTTGCCTTTGTGTTCTGCGGCACATAGTACTGCTTTGGAAATCAAGTGCTAAGGATGAAAACCTATGCAACTGGAAAGAAAATTCTGCCATCAACATGCAGCTTCACAATTGCATCCCACACAAGTTCTTCTTACCCATTTGGAAGCATTTGTATTTGATTAGTCTGGTCAGCCATCTAGCGTTATCCGTCAGGCAGTGGGAAGGGAATAAGCTGGTGGTGGCGAACGCCTGACACTTGCCAAGCTTGAGCAAAGCTTCTTGTGCAATTTGGAGCAACAGCTTCAGAGATCTGATTACTGCTATCCTTCCCCCACCTTCAGGTTTCTGCACTGCAAGTAAAATTGGATGGTGGGAGGTTTGTGTCCGTGCATGTTTTTGCTTAGCACCTAGGACAAAGAAGCAATAACGTGGCTGAGAGACACACTGTTCTCCCTTGGAGCCCTGGGGCTACCCAGGGCTGATCCTGCCCTGAAAAGAAGCCTTGTAGGAAACAGTGCCAGACCCTGGCAAGGGAAGGGAGGAAGCCTCAGAGGATAGGGGAAGGGTGTCATTCCGCTTTATTCCAGCTTCAAAAACTCATGGAGATGAGGCCTGGTGATATTTACAGAGTTCCCAATATTTCCAGATGAAAACAGAACTGGCAAGTGGTTTGAAGCTGCCTGGCTATAAACACAAAATCTACAGGAGTAAGTCAGTAAATGAGCAAAATATACTGAATATAAAGGATCGTCAGGTCTTTATTTTCATTTTCTTACCCTTAAAATGCTTCTGTGGTTATTTTTATCCACTCAGTAAAACCTCTCAAAAATGTAATGATGTGCAAGCATTTGGAAGCTTTTTTTCTGGTTGTTTGTTCACTATTTAGCATAATCCCAGGCTGACTTTAAAGATCCAGCTTTTTAGAAAATATTCAATTACCTAATATATTTCCTTTAAAATTACAGGATAAAAACACATCTGCTATGTAAAAAAAAAAAAAAAAAAGGATGGCTTTCTTTTAGAAATACACTTTATATATGAAAATTAAACTCACAAAATCAATTCTTCAGATGAAATTATTGTACTGTAGGCATGTCAAAGACAGTGGGATAACCCATGGGATGAAATTTCAGGAACAGCTAATTATTTGCTCTTTAAAAAAATACCATTTCCTTTCCTTAATGAGCCAACTTTCAGGAAATGAGTGCAGAGAAGGGAGAAGAGAGGAAGAAATACAGTATTCTGGAAACTAAAATCTTGTTGGTGTTCTTTCTGCAATTTCTGTGGCTAAGACACTGAATGGATTCCATAAGTGGGATTTTGTCAGTATGCCAAATCTACATGGTCTTCTATCTTTTAAAAAATGCCTTTGATTTTCACAGGCTCCAGCCCAGCTTGGGACTTGCAGTTTTTTTTAAAAAAGCATATCCTGCTGCTACAAGAATTATTTTTCTCAACACCACTGTATTTTTTTTTTAAATCATATTTAAAAAGAATCTTATAGAAATCCCAACAGTACTTTTACACATAACACAAAGGAGTTAATTTCACCTATTTGCAGGAGAAAAACTCACAGGATTAACACATTTGGAAATGATGTGAAAATGCAAAATGGATTTCAGTTTTTTTAAGATGTTCAAGTATTGAATATAGTAGGTTACGAAACTATGACTTTCTTTCACATTTGGAGAAAGACCATACGACGTACTGAATAAAGGGATTGGTTTATTTTCCACTGGATTACAGAGGGTATTACTTCATTTTCTAGTAGAGAAACTTACTGACACTGGATAAGGCAATTCCAGCAAGCTTGAGAATTCAGTGTTGGGCCAAAACTAAATCTCCATGTTTGCATACAACCACACACTGACAACATTCAGGTCTGAGTAGTTTAATAATCTTTACTTCTTATAGTGGGCCAAGTCCAGATTCAGAAAACTCTTTTTGCAGATGCAAACTTTTGAGCTAAGATCTGCAGTGAAAGGTTTGGGTTTCTTTTAATACATCATCCCTATTGGGTTACTTACAAGTCATCTGCAAGAAACTCAAGTTCGCTGTTATTAATAAAGGGGTTTTGAGAAAGTATTACCAGGCAACCATCATTACTGAAGTGTGCTGGACTACTGAAGTATGGGGCTGCAGCAACAGAAGGTTGTTACCGAAAACCACAGTGGTAATCAGCTAGTGCCGTAGTTTGTGGGGAATGGTCTTAAATCAATGATGTAGTTCCATATAAAATGTGAAGAAAAAACCCTGGATTATTGGTATTTTTATTGGGGACATGTGACCTGTTTTATGCACTGTATGTTTTCATCCTGTAATCCTTTGCTTCACCAGGTCCCGCGTCAGTAAATCACTCAGAGCAGTCATTCACTGCCCTGGCAGAAAGTTACCAGCAAGAATGGCCACCGTTTAATCCTGGCAGCAAATTAAAACATCTCGCTTCTGATCTAGAGAAAAGCAGCTTCATTACATAAAGCCAGCCAGATTACCAACCCAGCCCTCCATAAGTAATTCAAATGGAAAAATGAGAGAAAAGAGGTACTAAGCAGCCAGCCCACATTGCTCCGTTGTTTACTGTAAGCTACAGAAGCAGAGATGACTGGATGAACCTTTGGGTTTTGTTATCTATTCTCTAGGAAGTCCTTGTTTTCATGGGTCAAAATCTCTCCTGACAGGGTCCATTCAACTGATAATCATCAGTGTGGGCCTCAGTAAGCCATGGGGTATCTTAAACCCTAAAGGGATGCTTAGCATATTCTGAAAGGCTGAGCCACCAGGAAACGTTTTTGGCAAATGTCACTCAGGTTTCTCGAATATACTCAAACTGATCCTGGTTCTAAAAATCAGATATTTAAGAGATCCAAAGAAATAATGCATATCCATTTCAAGTCAGGTTAACTTCATAAGGAAGAGATACTGCAGTTGGTGGTTGATTTTGACAAAGCTGCTTTGAAATAAAACAGATTTTCCAGCACAAACTACATCTAATTTGTTCAGTCCTAATAAAACATTAGAGTATAAGAATTTGAGCATGGAGAGATCCAAGACAGACTGTGAGCTTGGAGAAAGATGCTAACACTGTTACAACTGAGTAAGCTCATGTAAACTTGGTTAGATTCAAAGAATAATTTTTTGTGCCAAATTTTTCAAATTCCAATAAATTTAACTGTCTTGTTTGAAATTTTTATTCCCCTTGAAGAAAAAACCATCTGCTTTTACTGTATGAAATGCCACAGTCCATTCCTGGCAAAAAATGGAGTCTGTGGAAAAATAATGGAGAAATATATTTTTAAGAGTATCTGGTCAGCATATTTCCTTTATTTTCCTTACTACCTTTTAAAATCATCATACCCTTAAGTTGATTTTAAGTGAAATCAGAAAACAGATCTGTTTAAATTTAATGAAGTAACCCCTCATGGATGGTGAAATGACTTCCTAAGTACATTTTATGTTCTTTTGGTTCTTGAGCTTTCCATTTTCCACAAATGGAACAGATTTACATGAGCTCACATGACAGCTCTGGCCTGGCGAGAAGTGACCATGGCTGCCAGAGAGACTACTTAGCCTTTAGGTACCTCAGCAAGGTAGGACCGTATGTTTAATAGAACTAGGTGTAAAGTGATGGTCTTTTTTCACTGTTTATTGCTAAGCCAACCTACTATAAAACATTGATCTCTCAGATACAGGAGACACATGACTCCCATGCCACTAGGTCCAGTAGGCTTAACCTGCTGAACTCAAAGTGCTAAAAGGACTTAAAATGTAATCATTAGTAGATTTTTGCAAGCAGCTGGTAAAACAAGACTTCTAGGCAGTCAGGGTACTTTAATTTATTTCTTAATCCTGCCAAATCAGCAGAAAAGTATTTTAACTTAGTTCCATTTGGCAGACAAAAGGTAGGATTCCAAGGGGACAGCACAAGAGAAAGCATCCATGCAGGTGGGAAATGATAAACTCTGTGCAGTGGTGCCTATCAGCTCTGAGGTGCACATTTTTAATGTTTCTCTGGAGGCACAAAAAAAAAAAAAAAAAAAAAAAAAAAAAAAGTAGGAGAAATACTATATCTTGTTTTGGCTCAACCCTGATAGAAATAAGCTATTACTTTTTTCAAAGTACCAGCAGTGTTCTGCTCAGTCTTTCCAGCCTCTATTAAATCCAGCACATTGTACTGAGACAAAAGAGATCAGGGAACTTCCCCTTCTTCCCTCCCCATCCAAGTCAGAGCTCGTTTGTCAGCAAGAGTTATTGCCCTAACAAGCAACTTACAAGTCACCCGTTTGTAGCAGTTCACTTTTCACATTAAGGGAAGACATGGCAATGGGCAGCCTTTACAACCAGTTTTCCTATTGTTTAAGCTTGACCCTGCCAGTGTTTGCACACAAGATGTCAGGGTAAATGATAAGGACTGCACCTTTGAAGGCAAACAAAAACCTTCCATCCATCCAAATATTTTTTTTTCTTGGTTAGTACTTCCTTTACAGAGTTTTGGGATACTGAAATACATCATGAACCTGATTTCTTGTCAGCTCATCCCTAAATGTACACAAAAATCTGTGGTGCTTGTTAACTAGAAGTATTGACTAGGCTGCAGTGATTGCTGTACAAATACATGCCACACACTTATTTTCATTATCTCATTTAGATGACCTGTTTAATTGAATGCAATCTACAGACTTGATCTCTTGCCATGCAGTGCACACAGGAAATCCTGGAATAACATCCAAAGGCTGCATTGGACTGAAAGTGAAAACCTTTGGTTTAACATGCTGCCAAATCTTTTAAAGAAGCAAAAACTCACAAAAAAACCCCAACCCTTAGTGCCCCTGAGATCATAATGTGCAACTCTGGCTGACTGGACTGATATTTGAGTTAATTCTCATTAATTAAATGCACTATTACTTGATTGACTGGCACATAATATGAACCTAAGTGACACTTAAAAAAAACTTATCAGAGGAGTAAGAGAGAGGACATGAGAATAAATATGTTGAAAGTGTTCTCCAGGGAGGTTTTGTTATATGCCTCTATTAAAACATTACGAAAGATGTCCAAGCTATTTGCTTTCAGCACTAAAAAAGCCCTGACCAAAATGAATGCCGTGCTTTTAGTATCCCCACTTGGAGTTGGGCTTAACTGCCAAAATTTCCTGAGTGGCTACAGGATTCATGGATGCAGGTTCATTAAGTCTCACCTGTTACACCATACAATTTGTTCAGTTGGCAAACAGAGGTGTTTCTCAGTTTCAAATCCACAAAAATCTGGCAGTCAAGTCAAGCCTTACCATCTCATGTGCCCAACAAGCACTCTGTAAACCAATGTGGTTTTTCAGATGTTGCTGAAGGCATATTCTAACCACAGCTGATGTTACAGAGATAGAGCTAGCAGTATAATTTGGCTTGTGTTATTTTTATTGTCAGTGATGATGCATAAAATAAAAAGAGCTCTGGAGGGCTTGGGGAGTTTTCAGCTTGGAAAACTGAAAGTTTTCAGCTGAAAAGTGGGTAAATGCAGTAAGTATTCAGTGGGAAACAGTAAACACAAGCTCTGATAAAGTGACTATTGGAGTCACATTTTAAGGACAGAATTGTTCCTTCATGTAGTGTCATCTTCAGCTACCAAAACCTACTCATCGGTCTGCATAAACAGCTTCATTTATGGATTCAAAGCCACAGGCCACCCAGTATTTGAAGAAAAGTTTCCATACTTGGAAAATATATGCAATATAAGATTACTGTACTGGTTATCAGGATTTTAGACTTCACAAAAATTTGCTGCTGTTATCGGAATATAGTCTCATTATCTATCAGAACAATTACCTATTCAGTAAGAGGGAGATACAAACAAAACCCAGGCTGCAGTGAAAGGGAATTAAAAAAGCTATTTTTTCCATTTACACATAGAAATACTGAGTTCTAAACAGAAATGTACTTGCTCAAAAAATTATACTTTTTTAGAAGTACATTTTTCTAGTTCACTCCTCCTTTTTAATTTTATAACAAGGAGCTACTCAGAATTGCTATCTTCTGTTTTAGTAAAAGCCATTAATTTTGGAGGGTATTTACATAGAAATCGCTCTGGTAAATTTTTGTAATTATGAGAGTAACTGTGAAGAGTGGAGCTGAAATATGGACCACTTCAGATACCTGATTTTGCTTTTTACACTACATTATCTAAGGACCCAGTTTACTTCGCAGCACTGAACATGTCCCTGGACTTTTCCTTCAGGCCCTTTCCCAGTCAGGATCGTGATCCCAGGCTCAGAGGCAGATGACCTCCTCTGTGAACGGCAGGAGAAACCTCCAAGGTCCCCAAGACTGGACTGCAGATGTTTTCCTGGACAGTGCATCTACTGAAGCAGCTAGTCAGGTCAGCCCTGTTTTCAAATTCTTTAATGTTCTATATTCTCTCACCTGAAAATGGCTTTTAATTGATCAAGTGCATTTGGTTTGTTTTTCTCTGAGTAAGAAAGAAGAGAGGAAAAACTGGAACAGGAACTGCTAAGAGATTCAAAGACAAACTGAGCTGAAGGACACGAGAAATATAGCAGAGATGGTAATGGACTAGTCCTGGTTTTGTCACCCAAAAAGGATATAAGAACTTAACTTTTATAATACAGGGTATACTAAATCTCATAATTTAGCAACTGAAATTAACATCACAACTGGAATTTGTTAGGAAGCATAAAACTGCATTTGAAACAAATGTCTGTAGGCACATATGTACAATTTATATCTCCTAATACATATTTAATACAGAGACTGCTTTTTGCAGTTAGAATTATAAACAGTTCCCTTAGAAGTGCCAGGATTTAGCAGCAGAGAGAAAGCAGGAATAGAGAACATGTAGGACTCCAGGATTAATACCTTCGAAACCAGACCTGACTGATGCTCTCAGGTCAGTACACATAATTCACATGCAGCAATTTTTAATGGGATGGGACATTCCTCAAGAATGTGAGAAAAATGAGGTAGTCAGCAGGCTGGACCAGAATTCTTTCTTACAGAAATTAAACAAACTCAGCCCAACTCTGACTACCTCCTTTGCAACTGGGCTACGCAGTCATGATGACTGCACAAGAATTTGCAAGGAGGAAAACTGGACTGAAGCTCCACATAATAAAGTGGAGTTCAACGGCACAGGAAGCCTCAGGCAATGAATGTCTTAGAATGAAAACGATCACTTATTAAAAAATTGCTAAACTGTTTCTATTAGCACTACGTATGATTTTCTACCAGTACAGCAGAAATTTTGGCTACAAAATGAAACGTGAAACTCCTCCTGCCTGCCAGTTTTAATCAAATGTAGAGCTCAGCCTGAACCTACACAAAGCTGAAATGATGCTGATGGAAGTGAAACTGTCTGTCTCCCATTAAAGGCCTGCAGGCTTTTTTTTTTGTTAAGGTTGTTTGAAGGCTTGGAGTCTTATCTGACTCCTTACTGGGTCTGGATGACTGGGCCCCTTCCCAAAAATACCTTCTCACATCTTTAGCTTTATGGGGAGTTTCATCCCTTCCTCCTGCTGAGGCCACAATATCCTCTGCATTTGTTACCTGATGGCTGCGTTATTAACAGCCTCCTGCTTCCCAAGCCAAATGTAAGACAACGTGCCTGCTCCAGATGTGGCAGAAGGAGACCGTCTGCCCTGTGCCTGCCTTAGATCACTGTAATCACTTCAGGCCAGTGCTCAGGTCCTTTTTTCAGCTCCAGGTAATTCCTGATGCCAATTTACAGCCTTTGGAGAATGAAGCCCTGCTGCAGTTGCAAAACACCGAGGCTCACAACAAAGCCTTTGAGACGCAGGTTCAAAAAAATTTTTGAAGGCAATCCAGCATTGTAAAAACCTTTCTGTGAACATCACCTGAATACAGAATCTGACCATCTTTAGAAAATAATGGAAATCTTCCTCCTGGAGAATGCTTAGCATCAGAAGCACTAATTGCTTCAAGTTTCAAACTCTTTAATTTGCCTTTTCAAAAAGCTGCTCAGGCCAAGTTTTGACGCCCAAAAAATTAAGGCAGAAATGCTAGATTATGAAAAAATTTAGTAGTTCTTTCACTAGAACTGCAGACTCATACACAGGGTAAATGATGAAGGCCAGAACTCACCAGCTTCAGGCCATGGTTCAATGGTACAAGTTCAGCTTTATATTTCTAACTTCTAACACCAGAGAGAGATGACAAAAATCACCGGTCTGGTGTAAACTCACTTGACCAATGCAACTTCTGATGAATTATCTTTTCAACAACAGGCTTCAAACTTAATCAGGTACCAACTTTCACCACACTGCCAGGCATAAGTCTATCAGGAAAGCATACAGCCAGAGTAAACTCTATCATGTGCTCTGCCAGATTTGACAGAAAAGTGATCCTGTGCCCTGATTTTGGTCCAAATTTCACTGCTAGATAACAGCAGTGTGCACGGTTTCAACAGCAATGCTTGTGGAACTACCACTTACCTTGCAGTAATTTATTTTTTCATCAAGATTTAACTTCCGCTTAACTCAAATCTTGTTGCTGCTACTGCCCAAGTGTTGTGCCCTGTATACATCAATAAGAGAGTCTTCCCCAGCCTTGTGTGGACTTACAGATACAAACACACATATAGATGCCTGCATATACTGTGCCCTATCAATTGGGGAACAAAGGTCATGCTTATACTTTGCTCTGTATCTGTTTAAAAATTGTCCTATGGAGTCACAGATCAAACCAAACATACCATCTCATTGATAAAATGGCTCATCAGACATAATTTGGAGGCTGCTGCCATTTCCCCAAGATCTCTCCTGCCAGTTGCAAATCTTCATGCTTCTTTAAGACTTCTTTTCAAGCCAACTCCTTCATTTTTACCAAAGTTTTCCTGCAGTTCGCCACGTACTGTTCAGTCTGGCTGTTCTTCCCCTGTAACCCCATGGCCTGGGGACAGATGGTGGTCTTTCCCTGTAGCAACAGCGATCTGGGGTGAGGTCCCCCTCCTGAGGGCCACGTACAGTGGATCCACATGCGCTGTAGGTGCTCACACCCCCTCAGTGTGTGGGGTAACCCCAGGGCAGGCTGCGCAGCACAGGCTGTGATTGCCATGTGTCCCCCTCCCTGATAGCCCTTCTGAGGCATTGAGGTTCAAGGTACTGCGTTAGCTGAGCACTGGAGATCTTCAGATGAATGGAGTTTCAGGACGATGGTTATTTTTAGCATTTTTAAAATACTTATGGTACCAGTTCTGTGTAGCTGACTAACGTGGGCTTTGCAGTAGTGCCTGAAAATGGGTAGCAGTGAGCAGTACACTGTTCAGACTGCCAGACAGCCAGAAATCCTGAAAAAGCATCAAAAGGAATCTGCAAATTTGTCCCAGAAAAAAATTCAGGTAGAAAAACAGGAAATGTCTGTGGAAAAACAGACATATGGGAGCTCTAGTTCTTCCATAATCTTCCAGTAGATGAAGTCTGGGCAAAGAATTCAGCTTCTCGTAGGGTGGAGTTTTATCAATTTATTAAAAGAGTTTAATGATGTGTGAAACCTGGCCTGGTCCCACCTAGTCCTTCTCACCTAAAAGCTACTCATAGAACAGGCTCCCCTTGTACGTGTATAACAAAAAGAAGGCTCATAGAAGAATAAGCAGAGAGCATTTATTTGTACCTGTGAATTCTTGATGTGAAGATACCATATAAATACACATGCATACAGAGGTGAAAACTGCAATGGGTTATGGGTTTCTTCAAAAAAAATACAGCCAAAGAATACTTATAGCCATGGGTCAATTCACATGGCTTTGCAAAAAAAAAAAAAAAAAATTAAATTATATGTTTGAAAATATTAACTTCAACAGAAAAAGTACTGGTTTAACTTCCAAGATCTGAATTATTATTTTAAAGCAGCTGTCTAGCAGAGCTGAAGTTATCTTGACAAAGGGGCTGACTGAAGATACAGCTCTTGCTCATCTTCCAAAGTACTGAAATAAATAAAATATTTAACAGAGAGGACTGCAAAACGGGCTATTTTACACTACTCACATTTTCAGGTGAGAGGCTGACAAAGCCTTTACCTTAGCGGCTAATTGATAATGTGAGTTTTACTGGAGTGAGATAGACATACACATTATAAAAGACTTCTAGCAGAGAGACCAGGAGGTAGAACAGGTTATAGAGAAGGAAAAACAGAAGAGCTTTGTTTATTGAACTTAGATTATGCCAGTTCTTAGTATTGTAGGTTCTTCTTTATTCCTTCCATAACAAGAGTCCGGAACCCTTCAAGAAGTAATTCAAAATGGCAGAAGTAACATTTTTCTTTACCTCTACCTGGCAAATTTTCAGAGAGATACATTTACTGGATGGAAACTTCCTGCCTGGATTGGCTGTTCCTTAGAATGAGTAATGAGCAATCCATTCATCATTAGGGTTAGCAAGTTTTCCATTTCATCCTCTTCCCTCTTGAAGTGCATGATTTAATTCACAGCACATAAACATTTATGCAGAAACCTTGTAAAAGCAAACCCATGCCCAGTATTTTGGGCATATATATATGAGAAAACTATAGGCAGGTGGAGAAACTCAGTTTAAAACAAACATCCGCTGTTTGTTCACAATATCTAACCTCTGTGTTCTCTGTCTGTACAAAATTTACATTACTCTCCTTCCTTTTTTCTCTTTCACACATAGATATTTCACACTTGGCACTGCTTAGAGGTAGAGCTGCTACATACCTCAGAGGAAATTTGTTCCTGGGACAAATATGAGCTCTGGGAGAGGTTGCTTTATCAACGAGGTTGTAGGCCTAAAACTTGGTATGTTCCACCTTCAGGTCCCTGTGCTTCTTCCAACCCTGACCCACATCACTTCAGGGATGCTGAGCTGCAAGAGCTGAGTGGGTGTATGGGGAAGAAGTGGCTCGTGGTACTTGAACATCCAGTATTTATCTCAATGCAGAAGCACCTGCCTTCCTGTTGGAGGATGCCTGAAATACTTCTAGCTTTCTTTAGCTTTTTTTTCAATGAAGCCTTTGTGTTTCCTCTTGCTCCTTGGAGCTGAGGTTGTGGCATCTCACTGCAGGGCAGGTGTAAGACCTGGACGCTGAGATACACAGGAGGGGCTTCAGATGGCAACACTGCAATGACTGTGTGGCCAGGTGCTTGCCCTTTCTGCACTGAGAGAAGCAACAAATTTTACAGTTCAGAAGAGTGGGGCCCCTTTTTGCAGCCTTTGCATCAGGTAACCCCCTTGGAGTGTGAGTTCTCAGCCATCTTTCCTGGGTTTTTCCTTTGCCTCCTCATAGGTTAGCAACCTCATACTACAACCAGTGCTCTTGGGCCAGAGATAGTCAATCTTACCCTGCAATTCCAGCATTTGGGGAGCTTTTCATGGATTTTTAGTGACTGTCTTAATTTAGTCTGCAGCTAAACATGCAGCTATCCAGAGTGAACACTTATATGCTCTTTCCCAACCCTTAAAAAAATCAACCATTCCTTGCCATTAGTAAATGTGATTTCCTTTCCCATTCCCCAAAATCCGCCTACAAAAATGATGCTTACTTGGTGCAACCAGAGGGTAGTGGCAGCAAGAGCCCTGAGCTGCAGGCAGAGCCGTGAGGCAGAGCGAAGCAGTGCTTTTTCAATGAATACTCACTGAGCCAAGAATAGTTTAAACACTCCTCCTCCATCACCTTTCCTTAAAATTGAGATTATTAATGAGTCACACTTACATTCATATTCTTCAGAGCACTGCTGTAGAGTGAAACAATAGCCAGGTCTCTCTCTCCTTCCTCCTGGGTGGGCAAGTGGCACAATACTAAAGCATTATCACATCAACTGCTGGGCTAAGAAGCTTGACCCAAAGCCCTGTGCCAGTGAATTATTTTCCCTTGACATATGGCTTAAGGCTGAAGGATTTGAACACTTAATTGGTGCATTTTCTGCAAGGCTTTAAAGGCTTGGCAAGGTGAGATTCCTGCTAATCAGTGATACAGCTGGGAAACAGCTCCTGCTGTGCATCACCAGCAGCCTCGACCTACACGAATTTATTGATCCCCTGGAGCTCAAGGGACTTGTATTATCTGAAGGTGTTAAATTCATTTCTAAGTGAAGCTGTCCAAAGATTGTGTTTCAAACATCCTTCATAAGTTGTATTCACTGAGACGTGTAACAGCATTGATCTGTTAATGCATGTGAAAAAGGACACCACGACCTTCTCTCTCACATTACTGTCAAGGTGGCTCTTTGTTAACTAAGAAAACAAAACAAATTCCCTGTAAGTTTTTGCCTTTTCCTACAGAAGTTACCTCAGCCCCTCATTACAAGCAAGCATTCACAAAATTAACAGCTTTACATCACTTTTTTTGTCATTGAAACTATCATCCCCCTTCCAAAAATACTTCCATTCTAAAGGTGGGTCATTTGATGAGAAATCTGGTAAATTAAATCATTCATGGACACTCCTGGAAAAGAGTTACTCACAACATTCATTTCTCATTTTAATCCTGTCATTTTGCTGTACTTTGGCCTCTGACTTGCAAACCCATGGTTTCTGTAATAGTCCTTACATTATTCCGATGATTTTTCTCTGCAAAAACTTCTTTAAAGAAATTCCATTACTTCCATTCTTAGTGATTTACCAGTTCTATCTCACCAGAAACCTTGTAAAACTACTCTTCACTAAGCTCCTCTGAGCTGGAAGGACTTCTGCACACGAAGGATTTGCAGAACAGACACATTATAGTTGTTATTCTGTTTTTCCGAGAAAAAATATTTTTCACAACGATGCAGCCAAAAATTGTATTTTTATGCCATGACAATAAAACTAAAGAGAGCAGTTACTCGTCCCATCAGAGAGAAGAGACTCTCCCTCGAAGATAACTGTATCCAGCCACAAACTGACAACTATTCTTACTAATGAAAGATGTTGTTCTCACGGGGCACACCCCTGCAATCACACTCACTCACACACACTTAGAAATAAAATTATACAGTCTTGAAGTATTAGGGCTGCTTTGGAATGCATTCTGCACATATTTGTTGTAATTGAATAAAGTCAATCAAATTTAATTCTTTTAAACACATAAGCACAGAATAAGGAAGTAAAGGTTGAAAATGTTCAAGGAATGCATATTTAGGGCCCTATTTCCAAAAATCTAGGTATCAGTATAAGTGCAATTTTAATATTTTTGATTCATTTTGTTTTAATTCCATTAGCTCCTCTTATCCTTTCCTCTGCTAAACACATGTCAAATTTACAAGATGGCACAAAATTCCTCTGTCTACTTTCTTCACTTACCTCCATTGGACAGCAATTTTATTAAGTTTATTAAGTTTTATTCAAGCCTGGTTTTAGTCCTGGCATCATATAGAAGTCCTGTAAAAGCCAGAATAAGATGATCCTTGCCCACAACAAAGACAGAGATAACACTGCTTCTCTTTCATTCTCTGTTTACACCAGCATCACCCACGGCTTTGCAGCACCTCTCTCAAATTTGTAAATGACAAAGACCTTCTAACAAGACCAGGCTCAGCTTCTTAAAATAACTTTGACAACTTAATTAACTTTGCACGCTGGCATCTCTGGTCTGTCAATTGTAACATAGTTCAAAGATCAATTAAAAGATCAGTTTTTTCTCTGCATATGGGAAAGTATTTTTACACTAGCAAATACCAATTTACACTCATTAAGTTCTGTGAATAAGCCTGCTGACACACTGGGGGTCCCATTGAAACACACTCTTCACAAATACAGTAGGTGTAGTGTTTACCCATTGCTTAACTGTGCTGAATAAGCTCTTTGACAAACAAAAGCTGTCTTGCTGGCCCCAGTTATCAGAAGGTGTATTACATGCACTCTGCTGCCATCATTCACCACCTTTTCTTATCGTCCTACCAAACAATTTTTAATTAGCAAACTTTCCAAACCATTAGAACTAAATCTGTCTGTGCAGCAATGGAGTAAAACCATTGGTGTGAGTTGCTGTAGTTCACTGGTTTAGATTTTGTGTATCTATCATAATCCCAATGCATCTTGCATAACCCCGACATCCCTTAGTTTGTACGATTTTCTGCTTTTACATTATGGGTAGTAAATGTTCAGGGTCTCATGTCAGGGCAGTGATGCAATCTGGCAGGGCAGCTGGCTTGGCAGAGCTGGATGCTGCTGGGGCAGTCCTCTGCAGCCAGCTCAGTCTCTCTCCCTGCCCCTGGAATGGTCAGATTCCACCTGGGTGGGAGCCTTTTGCAATAAGTGCACATCCTTATATCGGTAAGCTGTGCCTGGGAACTGTGCGCTTCCCTGCAAAGTGGTTCTCATGGCATATTTTGTGTTATAACAGTCCTGTGTCCTCTCTTGGCAACAAATTTCTGTCTCACTAAGGTTAATTTCTAACCCAAAGTGCAGCAATATCAAAAGGGATAACCTTTTATACACTCCCACGATTTACACCATATTATGTTTATTAGTACATTTGGGTTTTGGAGAGCAAACCAAGACATCAGTGGTAACATTCTGGGCGTTCATGTGCTTAGGCCTTTACTGTGGATGTGTAAAATATCTATTGTCCACCTGAGGGTTTAATTTTGCTTTTGTCACAGGTTCTGTGATGCACATCTCTGACATTTCAGTTTGCTACACTGTGCTAAGTCCTGCAGTCTCTTGACTTCTCACCCATCTCATACTCTGGCATAGGCTACAAAACTAGAACAAAGCTTGAACGTGACACAAATGAAGCTTGGGAGCCAGAAGAAAGAAGTCAGAAAGCAGATTTTTGCTGCAATACACTTGACTGTCCTTTTCCTGCAAGCCCTATAAATTTTTTTTGACCAGCTAAAGTAGGACAAGATGGTCGTCTTGTACTCTGCAGAGCTTTTATGTGCATCTGTCTAAAGGTATATAAATAAATGCATATACACATCTATCAACATATACGTACGTGTGTGTGTGTGTGTGTGTGTGTGTGTCTGTGTACTAGCATATATAAATAGAATGTGCAGACACAAGAGAATTTTATAGTGCTGTGATGGGATAAATGAGCCTGACACAGATATGAAAACCTAGAGTAAAATTAGACAGTGTTTGAATGAGCAGAAAATGAGATGCTGGCGCTTCCAAACAAGTCATGCATCTTCTTTACAACACAGAGATATATATGTACTCACTATCTTTCACTTAAGCAGTGGGAAAATTACTTGGAAGTATTTTAAGAAAAGGAGGAAGGGAGATTCAATTTTATTTGTTTATGTTTCTCTCTGTAAAACTCTAAATATCTTGAAACTAACTATATGAGGTCAGAAGAAAGCATAAAAACTTCTAACAATGATCTAAACCAGATTTTAATGTATATAAAAAGGTCAGCTACTAGAGACTTTTCCATGGTTAGATTTGAAGTTTATATGTTTTGCTGGACACCTAACATAAAGCTCTTCAAAGCTGCACGATTTCAGACTTTATTGTTGTAACACATGTAATGAAAAGGGAAGTGCTCCATAATAATTTCTTAATAGTATTTGATAATGTTGTAATTGGGATGTTTACTGCCTGAATGTATTGCTTTGGTTATTGGATCTAGAAGGAAAAAAAATATATAGCTCAAGAGAGGCCTCTTGGGCGTGTCAAGAGAAGCCAGGCTGCACAAATCATTGACGAAAAATAATACAACTTTATGGAGTCTACACACCCAAAAATTTTTTTCCCCCTGTGAAGGTTTCATTCCTATTGATAAAAGAAACAGTTCTTTGAGTGCAGTAGGCTGTCTGCTCTTTGTAAACCATTAGTCAAAACCTTCCAAAGGAAAGACCTGCAAGTTTTCAAGCTTTTTTCTGCTTCAAGCTTTCCAAGCCTTTCAAGGCTTGGTATGGTAAACATGCAAGATACAGGTCAACGTAGTTTTCTGCCTAGGCTAGGGCTGCAGACACTGCCATTTTGGGTACTCAAACTGACCAGAAAGAGTTCCTGTCATGACAGAGACACATTCAGATATTAGAAAGTTTTACTGTGGGCTTTATTGGGGTGGGGTTATGTGCTTTGGTTGAAGGACTCTCTAGGTACACCTATACTATTCTCAGAAGCAGATTTGGCAGTAGCTATGAAGAAGGCCACTTTCCTGCTCTGTCTGTCCCCGCTGTGGAGTCAGGCCATTGGCATCTGTGCCGAAGCATCCCCAACTGAAACAGTTCCTGGTGCCTCCTCCACAGCCAGATTGCCCTGAGCCCCACTTGGGCCACCCTTGTGAAAAACAACTGCAGGAAATCTTCTGTGTCTGCGGGTTTTATTACCTCTACTCATGGAGGACAAACACATTCAATATTTAACATTTCCTATATGTTAAAACCAGCTCTGTTACAGCAGTACAAGAAGGGCAACTGACCGACCTCACAGCTGGCTTTAAAGACAAGAAGCCAGGCAGCTCTCTCTGCCCTACATGATAGCTTTCCTCTATCGCAGAGCAAAACAAGTCACCCAGTGTGCAGACGGGAGGAGTTCACCTGAGTTGAATTTTGGCTCTTTCTATCGCGAACAGGCTGTGCTTTGTGCAGGTTTCTGTTCAACTGCAGGAGAAAAAGCTTTCTTCTTTAGCACATTTGACACAAAAAAAACCAAAACAAACCAAAGTAAGAAAAACTTTTTAACTGATTGCCCTATGAAAATGTCTCAGGACTGTACAAACAAAGAAAAAGTTGGGAGGGGGGTTACTTTTTTTTTTAATATCATGCAAGTCCTGAGATATTATGAAGCTGGGTGTGCAGTGGAAACCTAGACAGACCAGACATTGGACATACAGTATTTTTCTCTGAGTCTTTGCCCACAGAGTTTCCTTGCAACTACTAAACAAGGGTCTTGAGAAAACAGAACTCTCAAACAACCACATTTTGTTCAGGAAAAGTATAATTATTTAGAAAGGTTTTTCTCTTTTGTTTTCTTTAAGCAATCCAATCTAATCCTTTAAAGTGACACTTCAATAAAATATTATCAAAAGGAATTATATCTTTTAAAACTCTTTGTTGTCTGTGAAACAGAGTTCTGCCCATCACAGTGGGAGGCACACACGAGTCTCCTGGCTCTGTCTGTCACTCATCACACAAGGATGCGACAGACTTCTGAAACAACCCAAAATGTCTATATTGCAATAGCTCTAATTTTCACATCCTTGGCTGATTTTGTCATTTGTTCTTGATTATACAGCTTGCAAGTGTAGGTAGCTGCCACAGCAGGAGTCACATAAACATTGTCGTTCTACACTGCAGATACTGTCATATACAGGCCCAGCTCCCCGTTTTGTCTTCAAAATAAAGCATGGTATAATTTCCCTGCCCTTGGGGATAATCAGTCCCTCCTTTTTGCATACTGCAAAATGCAGTTTTCTATTAGTCTAACCACTGACAGCTGTGGTTACAACAGAAATAAACAGAAGTAGCACAAAGATGAATGAGACTCATTGAAGATATATTGTAAATATTCCCCCCAAGGGGCTTTGTTTCTAGCCTGATGATGTTCTTTTCTACTACTGCTATGGAGCTTGCAGGTGAAAAGTATTTTCCAAAACAAAGCTTGTCAACAGGAGGAGGGCTCAGGAGAATCCTGAGTTTTTACTTCCCTCTCAGAAACAAGTCATAGCCCTCTTGACCATAATCATTGATCACTGGAATAATTTAGTTATATTGAATTGAAATTAAAAAGTAGCATCTCAGTGACATGAAAAGCAGGCCACTGTTTCAATACACTTACACAATCAGATGGGCTGCACATACAGATATCTGGGGATCACTGCAGCAGAGATCAGTTTGTTTTGTCTTTGAAAGGGAATATCTTTTGAGAAGAAATGCATTAAGAACTGCTGTTAATGGAAACACACACACACACAAATCCCTAGATTGCAAAAAGTGCATCATGTCTCTGTATTTTATTTGAGTCAATTACTGATCAGGGAAGACCTTGTGTAAAAGGAGTGAGGAGGACTCAGGCATTTGGTGTCTGGTGGGTGACACAGACTGCTCTGTGTTCTTGCTGCAGTGACTTTCGATCTTGCTGTGCTCGTGTTTGCTGGAGGTCATGCAGAGCAGGGGGTCTAACTCATGGGTCATACTTGCAGTATGCTGATCAAATTTTTTCTGGTTTTTTGGTCCCTGTGTCTATGCCCATCAGTTTAATGTTACTTTTCTTCTCACAGGAGTGATGTGAGTCTATTGCCTCGATGCATTGATGAGTGTTATATTTGTCATATAAGTAAAATAAAAGACAAGTGCAGAAAGACTAGAAAATAAGGCAAAAATAGAGTAGCCCAAATACACCAATTCGAAACTGAATCTGAGAGTCAATAACTCTGGCATTTTATTTTAATTTCCAATCTGAATTTCAGTTGAATATATAGACAAATTGCAAGAGATCTATACTCCAATATTTCAAATTGCTGAGAAAAATCATAGTTAACACCATGGAAGAAGATGATGGAAGAGTTTTTGGGTTTATTTTTTTTAATCCACAGAAAACTGTTTCTCCTAGTAGGCCTTTTTTCATATACTGAATAGAAATCATAGTCAACAGGTAGATTTATCTGATGTCGCTCTGAGTTAGAGCACAGAATTTTGCAAAAGACAGAAGATAAAATCAGCAGTGTACCTATGTCCAATTTTCTCTATGCTTTCCCTTTATTTCAAAGAGAAAATAAGGGAGTTCCTTATATCTGCTTTTAAAGTGGACTGTCGCCAGGGCAGTTCTGCTTTACCCTGCTTCTCTTCCAGCTCTCTTTAGCTTTCTGAGGCATGTTGTCTCTCTTTGTACTGATAAGAATAATCCGCTGATCCTCCTTCCTTTCCCTGCAGTATTCATGCAGAGTCTGGCATAAACTGACATCCATATGGCATTCATCCCATTGAATGGCACTTGGAGCAATGTGGGGCTGTGGGAGGACAGGTCAACTGGATGGCCCTTGGGGCAACCACACTGACTCTTACCCCCCAGAACTGCTGACTGCTGTCACAGCACAGTGTAATCACATTTTACAGCATCATCCTTTAGACCTTTTATACTGGACACACTAAGCAGTTTACACCTTCTCCTGGGCTACAATCCACCAGAGATCATACATGTGAATTTTAACCTGATTTCCAGATGAAAAAAATTCTGACCTGACTCATGAAACCTTTGGTAAGGTGGGGGAGACTTCATAAACAACAGAAGAATCTGGAAGAAGAAAAAATTGAGGTAGAAAGCCCACTGAAGGTCTCAAAGGTGTTGGCACTGATCATCTGTAGGGGTCAGTCCTACACTGTTGTAATGGTAGGAAAATGCTGAAATATTGTAGGGAAAGGCCAACTTGATGCTCTGATTTCCTCTCTAGATTTGCTGACTTGCTATCGGATATATTGTTCTATTTGAGTGCTTTGTGGAGTTCCAGACGGTATGGAAGGCACCATTTTAAAGTCTGGGAATCAGACCTGGTTGCAATTGTAGAGATTTCAGCAGTTCCCATTTAATGCATTCCTTAGGAAGCCAAAGATTATTTTCTTTTTACCCTCCCTGCAGCAGGCACTTTCATCGGGGAGCTAAAGCAGTGAATTCAAGTCTACAAGACTTCCTGTGTACCATGCTGTACTGAAGGATAGAATATTTTGAACTTTTTATGAAATTCAACTGGAATTAAAATAAGAAGAGAAACCTGAGGAAAAACATTAAAAACCCCCTGTCTCATAAGTATATTATGAGACTGTTATTCAGAAGATCCTAAAATAGAAAAAGTAGCAGCAATTTGTCCACTGCTATTTCTCAACTATTAAGAAAGCCTATAACATTTATTTCTACTGCCTTGCAAATCCTAAGAATTTTCACTGCTTAATGGCATTGTCAAATCACACTCAATTGCAGCGTAGTGCTAGAATGTGCTTGCAAGCCATTGTTGTTTCCAGTCCTGATTTCAACATTCTGCTTACAAGCACTTCATTATGAAAAGATGTGGAGCACATAAAAAAGAACGATTTTATTTTCTCGTAGGGAATGTGTGTTTTCTGTTTATCCTCATGCTCACAAAAGGGCAGGGGAATTTGCACAAGAGGAGAGAGAAAATCTCAAGAACACATTGCTATAGATCCAAAACTACCTGTTTACCCAGAAAGCCATTTTGTGCGACATTTTCATTGTCTATTTTTTTAGAAGTGGATGAACAAAGACAACCTGTTTGCACAATCAGCTGTCAAAAATTGATTTTAAAAGTTCAGAGACAGAAACTCTTTCAAAACTGGAATTTATCAAGGAATATTGTGAGTAGACCAAATCAGGCTCTGATCTTCAAGGTTAAAAATTAATGAGATCACTCTTGCACTTAAATTAAACAACTGGTAAATACTTGAAAGTCTGGGATAAAACATCCCCAACAAACAACAGAACAAAAGAACCCCACACCTTGTTTAACAGTGCAGAGGTGTTTTACACCTTGCTTGTAACTCTGCAGTTCTCATTTACAGTGTCTGCATACCATGAAACTTTCCTTACATATCTCTACAGTTAATCAGACTGAGCCCTAAACAGACTTCTACTCACAAATATAACCACCTTAAACCCCACTGACTGCTAGTTTAAAAGATCCCCATTGTTCCTTCTCTTCTTTGTTACTTTCTAATGCTACTGCTGCACACATCCAGCATGTCTGAGAAAGCTGCTTGTTTATGGCTCTGGCACCTGAATCTTGCCTTTCAATTCCCTCCACGCCCTAACCTCTGGCAGAAAAAGAGGGGAAAGGAGATGGCTGACTGAAGGACAAACAAAGCAAATGAGAAGGACAACAGCTGAATAAAAAAAGATAAGCACATGGGAAGTGCACAAGGTCATAATTCAGGGATCAGTAACGACAGTGAAGGTGATTAACATGGAGACTGACATGGTTAAAATTATCTCTTCTTTGCTTCAGTGCCTTCAAGTTGGTATGCAAAGGGGATCAATCTCACCACATATTTAGAACTCACAGAGCAAAGCTCTGGTAAGGAAAATGTACTGCCACATCACTAATTTTGTCTGAGAGTGCCTTTAAGAACCTTCCTTTCAGGTTTGATGCAGTACAAGCAACACTACCCTCAAAACTATGTAAGGGGATTGTGTTCAGCAAGTAGAGCTTGTAATTCCTATTACACCAAGACATGTAACCCATTTTTTTGCTTCATATAAGTAAATAATGTGTCCATCAGTCCATGAAGTTTCTCCAGTCTGTCAAGTGATGCTCTTGTCAAGGTTTAAGTTTCTTCCCCATATGAAGAAGGTGAGCATCCTTTTCAGTTAACTCTTTCAAAACTGCATCCAGTGTTTGTTTACAATAAGGCCTCTTATGCCCACTATATGATTTTCAGCTGCAAACTTTCTTCTTCAGTCATTTAAGTCCTTAATAGCTTAGGGGAACATAACAGGGGAATGAGTAACACCTTCCAGCCCACATAACCCTCAGTGTGCAGTGATACAGCCTTTTGGGGAATGTGATAGAGTGAGATTTCAAGTTGCCAACAACATAAAGCCCCGGTAAGGTGCATTCATTCTTGTGGCTGAGACCCACTGATTGCAGAAGGGAATAAAGCTATCATCACCACAAAGCTGTGTGGGCTCATTCTCCGCACCGCAAGGTACTGGATTGTGACCAGTGACTATCAGGCTAACTGTGGTGGGTTGCCCAGCATATGGAGGCAGCTAGCTACAGCTTTAGCAAAACTGCTTAAACCTGAGAGTCCCATTGCCTTAATCCTTCCAAACAAAGCTGATTAAATAATCTGAAAATGTCTACAGGCATGACAACATTGTGGAGGTCTTCAGTATCAGCATGACATTCAACACAATACATCTCTATCTTGAAAGTTAATTGAAATCCCTGTGGGTAAAAAAAGCTTATGTAACATTTGCTTCACTCATGACTCACTACGGGATGCAGTGATGACTCCCAGCTCACTGTGATGGATAGCCTCAGAACAGCAGTGGTTGACATTTTCTGTGTCTTGGCCCTTTAATATGTTTTATGTTTGCACAGTTGCAATGAACATTCTCCACTGCCTTTAATCCTGGCTGATAAATGAAGCATGAGTCTCCCTCTAACCTTGGATACTCTCACAGCTGATGCTTGCTTGATATGATCTGCATTTTTCCATGGACTCTGTTGGAAATTGTCCAATTAGCTCTCTGCAGCTATTGGAGGAGCATTGCCATTGATTGCTTAATGCTTTTCCTAAAAATTATTAGGCATGCTTGCTTTTTTTAGCATAAAATAGTTACAGATATACATTAACCAGTTTCCTGGGTTGTAAAATATCTATACAAAAAAGGCAAGAATTAGGCTGGAGATCCTACAGGAAAAAGCAATAAAAAATCCTTGGACAAATAAGGATTCTGTCTCCTTGACTGTAAATTTTAAATCTAAAGCCACACAGTCAATCTCTGTGTCTCAGTGAAGTACTTCTACATGGAAAAGCAGCCAAGTTCTGATGTCATATCTGGAATGAGACGAGCGTGAAAAAGAAAATGATAACGACAGGAAAAATTCTTCCTCCTTTCTTTCTCACGTGTCAAAATTATACTTGAAGAGCACTTGTGATGTATGGTTCTCCATGCATCTTTCCCCTTCTAGTTATAACCTTTTCAAAGCACACACTTCCCTTATGGAAAAAAGCTGCAGATCAAAGCATGACAGTTGACACCACAAAAACAAAGAGACAAGGTTACTGGATCAAAACCAAGAAGCAAAACTGATGAAAAGCCTTCAAGTGCAGAGCAGACTGATGAAAATAAGTGTGCACTGCATGATTTGAGTAAAAAGGGGCTGAAAGAGAAGACTGATGAAAGCCAAGGGCTGAAGACTCATGAAGAAAGCATAAGAAGCTGATGGCTCCAGACTTTTGTTTCATAAGCAGAAACTCTATAACACATTTAAAATTTAGTGGAGAAACCACTGACTTTGACATCAAATCACAAGACAGAATTAAGAGGAAAGATACTGAAAAAATTCCTCTCAAGTGTATACTGAAAGTATTCAGAGAGGTGATAATAAAACATTTTTTTCACCATTGATCTGAGTGTATTTGAAAGCACATTGCTGTGACTTTGGCTATATTTTGTGCCCTAAAAATGGCCAGACAGCTCACAAATCGTGTAAAATTAGCCAGCCTCTGTAATGGGATCTTATGTTAAACATGTATATTCATCTCCTTTTGCTGAAGTTCCTACTAACTCCAGAAAAACATATTAGAAGTTACACTCTTAGATTGTAACATACCCTTCAGTAAATCTTGTGTTATCATAGGTTCCTCTACGTAGGTAGGCAATGCAATTGCACTGCCACATATATTGATGATAAATCTAATCAATATTGGCAGAAAGACATTTCTTTCCTTATAAATTTCACCACACAACTTCACAACTAAGTAGAATTGGGATCCCAGAA
Source organism: Struthidea cinerea (assembly GCA_013397865.1). NCBI lineage: Eukaryota > Metazoa > Chordata > Aves > Passeriformes > Corcoracidae > Struthidea > Struthidea cinerea. The sequence goes on along the minus strand of VZTI01003154.1, from coordinate 339,255 downwards.
ATCCCAACTCTTATGCCATTAAAAAGCCACTTAAATATTGTCTTACCCTTCCCCATCCAGCATGTGAAGTGTGGATGAATGAGCTTCTCAATACTACCTTCTAAAAGCAAGTGAATTTTAACCACAGAATCCTGCATTAGAGTGAGATCTTTAAAGCACCACAAAAGCAGGAAACAAAGCAAGGAAGACTTGCTTGCTTTATGTTGCAGCTGCCTTGAATTCTTCTGTCATGTTCAGGTGCTGTTGTACTATGCATTCTTCTACCTTGTAGGCATCTGTCCGTCAGCATAGCAGATGACATGAATGACATGAAGATATTGCAATGAGAGTTTAAACAGGTTTCTGTCTGAATGCTTATGTCATTTCTAAGTCGTGACTTAAGAGAAGGAAAGAAAATTTAAAACAGCAATTGCAAGAACTTGGCATATTGAGAGGATTGCAGAAGAGGAAAATTGGTTTGACATCAAACCACGTTGTTTGTACCACAAACATCCAGCTAATAAAGGATGATTCAGTTAAAATCAGAATTCCTCCCCTGTGCAGTCATTCAGTCCTGTTCCAGTTTTACAAAGTGCCCAGTGATTTAGTTATACTTTTGATATTTACTCTTTTTTTTTTTTAACTGAATTTTTGGTGAATTCAAAACTTGCCAGGAACAGGAGTCAGATTCACTGAAGTTTCAGATAAGGCAAGGGCACATTCCCAGGCTGTGGAAAATCCCGTTCCCTTTTCTGCCAAAAAGAATTTGACCCCATGTTATCCAGATTCATCAGAAGGAGCCCAAGGTACCACACTGTTTCCTGAAGGTACCCACTCTGCACACTGGGCTGTGCTTCCAAACCCCTTCCCTCCTGCAGGCATTGTAAACCTGCCAAGGTGCTGATGAACACACTCTGTCTTTAGGGATTTGCTGCTGGGATGGGGGCAGAAAAGTTGGAGTGCTAGTACACCCTTCCCTTTAGGTCTCTCAGGAAAGCTGGTCAGGCCAATATGAACCCATCCATCACGTTTCAAGAGGACCTGATAGTGCATCTTGGGGAAAGACTACAAAAGAGTAGAAGTTACAAATTTATGTTCAGGGTAGATTTGATAATAAAGGCCAGGGGTGGGGGAAGTGAACACTTGAGCACAGGAACTTCTATATCTGCTTCCCAGTGCAGGATGTTGGTTTTTTGTATACCTTATTCCCCTGCTCCTGGAATTTATCTTTACTCTTCTCCACTCTCCTCCTACCTGGCACACACAGCACATTAACAGCCCACCACCAAATCTGAACACTGCAAATATCCTCCTGAGAAGAGTACAGGTCCAAAGTTTCTTCAGGCAACCACCTTTTACAGTAATTCCATAGAGATCTTACCAAAAACATGTCATTAATTACTGTTTGAGAGATTAACACCACTCAAATAATCTCTATACATCAGGAATATGACTCATGATCCAGAATATTCCAGAATTTCAGTCAAATAGTTTTTGGGACTTTAAAGTCTTGCCAGCCCTATATGAATGGCAGCAGAGTATATTGATACATTTGAAGGTGCCACCCAGATGGGTCCCTTGTTCCTGTAATGCTTCAAATGCCAGGTAGGCTTTAGAAGAAGGGACAGCTGTCATCTTTTATCAGCTGCCACTCAGGAGGGGCTTTGGAGCCCAACAGATCAGTTCTGTATCCCAGACCACAGTGTCAGCTCACATAAAGTATATTGCTCTATCAAAACTGGAGCTCATTTGATGTGCCACCTGCACACTACATTGAAATGTGCCCTAAGAAAGGAAAATATTTTTAATAGTATTTGCACATTTTGATGTAATAAGCAAAGCCTCCTGACTATCATATGAACTCAGGACTTATACAGATGTGAAGTGGCATCATATACTTGAACTGAAGAGAAGGATCCTTAAGGTGCACCATGATGTACCTTCACTGGATCACATAAATTCAAATTCAGGGGTTTGTCAGGGTAGACAAAGAAATTGCCCATCCTCCAGGCTTTCTGTCTTCTGAATAATAAACCAAGTTACTTCATAGTACCACGCAGACAATAAAACCAAACCAAAACCACCACATCAAAACCAACACATGAATATGTGGCAGTGAAGAGATATTATTTCTCTCCTGCTTCTTTACTGTTCTGAAATTCATTAATAGCTCCTGAGTAATGAAATGTCAATGACTTTTAGAAGCCACATGAATTACTTGCATGGAGTAACTTCTGTTTAAGAAATTACTTTTTGTGCATTAGACGCAGTGACATTTCTCATAAAGAGAAAAACAGAAGTACAGAATATGCAGCTAGGGAAGTGTTTGGACAAATAGTGCAAATTTTACTTTTGATCTGGCAATCTTAGATGAAAGAGCATTGCACGTTGATAAAATTAATTAAAAATGCACATTTTGTGAACAATTAGTATGCAAGATTAGGACTCCTGATACATGGGACCTCTCCTAACAGAATTCTGTCACCTGAATATTCATGGGACAGTGTGAGAAAGTGCAATTGACTGAAATGAATGTGTTCAGAATCTAAGATGACTGGAGTAACACAAGCTTTCCACTACTGTTTCAGTGCTATTTGGATGGCCTGTGATTCAAATTATATTCATACAGCATTGATATGCAAATTTAGGCAAGAAAGAACACAAGTGCTACATGTTCAAATTTTGCAAACATCAGTAATGGATAGGTGCTCTTGATGACCTTTAATTTAAAATAAAACTACAATAAAATTTTTCCTCATTATTGTTAATAATGCTATATAAACCTCCTGAGACGAACAGATAAGGAATAAATGTTTTCTGTTAAATCCATGCTGATTTTGTAATCTAAAAATGACTTCTTTTCATTTTTCTTTATATGTAAAATTAAGAATTATTTAGTTGGCTCAGTGTGAGATGGGCTGTATTGGCCCAGTGGATGCGAGTCAAGTCCTGCTGTTGGCGCACAGACTTTACCTCTCAGAGGAAATACCTCTGTATGGACATACGTTCCTTACAGGCTCTGTCTGAAGACAAAACGGCAGTTCCTGCTGAAAAAGGGTATGGGAGCCCTTTGCTGTAAAGCAATTGTGAGCAAATAAGTCAGAACAAGAATGCTGGGTCCACCAAGGCAGGGCTGAGTCTGGGAAACTGTGATCAGCGGCAGCTCCCGTTTCTCACACAACATCTGCTGCAGTGGGGATTTCTCAACATGCACATTTAACATGCTGGCCCAGTATGATTCAGGAAGCAACTTCTCTGTTTCACTGGAAGAGCTCTGCTTCAAAGGGCAAACCTACTAGTCTCAGGAAATAAGAACCTGAAACTTGCAGAGAAAAGGATGTGGAGTAAATGGAGAGCTGGCAGATGTAGCTGCATGCCAGGGATGATCCCACCAGCCCATAAATATTGATGACTTTGCAGTCTCTGAATGCAGATTATTCAGGACGCTGAAGCCTGCAGCTGCACATTCACAGCTTGCTGCTCTCTGAAAGAGCATTCCTGAGAATGTGCATCCGCCTGTCTGAGAATCCCCCACTGCTCTTTTTAACTCTGCTGAAACAATGCTCTTCTCCTTCTGGAATTTATATTTTATCATAATAATTCAAAAAGGCAAACAAAATATTTGTTTTGCTAAATCCATTTGCAAACAGCTAATTGTTGTTACCAGAGAGGGGATAAAAGTTTCCCCTTTTTTTCCTCTCTTCCATATATGCCCTTCATACAACTACTTTTGTCTAAGACTGTTTAATACAAATAAGCAGAAATAACCAGAGAGCACAGTGACAGTTCATTCATGGGTGTATCATGCATAACCTTAATGTATTTGGCAATAACATCAGCACTTCTTTTGGGTATGGATCCAGTTAAACTCTGGGACTCAGACATCCTTAAGAGAAATTAATTTAAGATTCATGCTGGATCCTTAATTCAACAAGCCAAAATTGGAGCTGACATTCTGAGGATAATAAAGAAGCCTAGGAAAGTACTGAAGTCCAGACAAGGACAAGCCAAACCACAAAGGATTCAGCAGAGTATTTCAGCGTTTCTGAGAAACAGTAAAGCTCAGAGGCCATTAGAGGTTGGCTCATGTTTAAGGATAAAAGTTAAAAGGCTGCTATTTTACTTTAATTCTATGACAGAAGTAGCAATGCCTCAATATTTGCTTATCACTTTGAAATACGTAAATAGTTAATTTATTATTATATATCACATAGGTATACATGTACTGATGTATGTATTTATAGCTGTAGATGCATATATACACACATACAAACTCTACTATCACTATTCAGTACATGGCTATCACAAATTCATGCTTAAGGCCTGATTGTACCACATTAAGTAAGGTCTTACTCTACATGTATTTTTAATGACCTACCTGTGCTCTCTGTCTTCTGTGTTCCAGCAGGGTCATGAACTCTCAATCAGCGTTTGTAAAAATACTCATAGGTATAACAGAGTTGCTTTAAGCACTCTGAACATGGCCCATGTGGAAAAAGAGGCCGGAGCTCAGGCTATTAAATCAGACCTATTCTGGACAACAATGACATGTGTTTTAAATTTTCACAGAACTTCAAACATGTATAAGGGCTTTCCTGAGAAGAGATGCTTCCCTTCACTGGGGTATAGCACAGAAAGTGCAAATTAAATTAGGAGTGAAATTGGTCGCAGGGGTGTAGTGTTACTGCATCTTGTAAGGAATCTTGTGCCTCAAACAGCACCAAAGAATTATCATTTCACCGTAGGCGTTTTTGCCGTGTGTCAGACACCACAGCTTCCTTGTTCGTGAAAGGAGTTTGCTGCTGAAATGCCTGTTAAAAAGCTTGGACTTGACTTTCTGTTATAGATTACCACAAGCTTTAGAGGTTAATCAGTTAATTGGCAATTATTTTTGAATATTACTATCACCTTTAGTTCAGGTCCCACTTAAATAGACATAAAAATGTTTTGTGCGTGATGTTCTCAGCTCCTTCTGGACTCAAACTTCTTGTCCAAGTTCAGGACAGTCCTTTCTAATGCAGCTGCACTATAAGTGGTCTGTGCTTCTGTGTCCTGGTTTTGTTTCCAGCTAAATGGCAGTTCAAACTTGTGGTGGCTGATTGGCCAGTGGTGCAAGACACAGAGAGAACTCTTGTAAGAGGGTCTCTGCTGCCAAGGACTTATCAATTATGGTGAGGGAAAGGAGCCTCTCCCAGGATACCTGTTCGGTTATGGTAATGTACCCCAGTTCTGATTTCCCTGGTTGGCTCCTGGTGTTGGCCACACCCCTGTATTTAAGATCGATCCATCTCGTGTTCGGGGTCATTTGCCTCTAGAACCCTTCACAAATAGTAGCAATAAACTGCTGTTTGTGGAACTCCTAGCAAGGACCCTTTTCAACTCCTTGCCGTCAGATTCATATTACTGAAGCCATCCCTGCGTCTGTGCGTTCATGCATGTGAGCCACAGAACCCCAAGGGACTCAGTAATACAAACTCAGAAGCAATTCATGTTGAGCATATAGGTGGAAATCTAAAACTGATAAAATAGTTTGAAGAAACTCTTCCATGGACTCCCACCAATGTGTGTCAAACTGTCTCTTTCTCCTTTGCTCCTCTATCTGTTTTTCTCCATGTCTAAACAGTTTGCTTACTTAAAGTAGGATCATCACTAATGCCTTCCAAAACTTTACCAGAGCTGGTAAAGTTTACTACAAGCAGTAACATCTCATGCTGAAAGCACATCCAAACACTGCATACAATATACAAAATTAAGATGCCAGGTTTGAATCCAAATTTTAAAAAATTACCTCTTTTGTTCATTTGCCTCTTGTATCATTAAAGCAACCAGATAAAACACATGTTTGAAAACTTGGGGCACAGGGATTGATTAGCCCTAGTCCTTTCTGTTATGGAAATCTCTGGGACATCACACAAGCTGCAAGTGCTAACCACCTGTCCAGATAAAGCCCAGGGGACCTGAAACTCCAGCTCTTCTTCAAGAAAACCTGCTGGATTGGCACATGTTCTTTTGCAGCTTAGGCTTTGTCCTCTGGCTCTCTGTTGGCGTTCCTTTCTTTACAATATTGTACTTGCACACTTGCATTAATATAAATTCATTTTATTTAACATTTTTCTGTTATTTCTACATATCCAGTGCCTCAAGTCAAGGTTTTCTGCAGCTAGACAAACCTTCAGTTTTGCTTGACTGCAAATGATTAATCTTTTCTTTAACAATAATATTTATTTCTACATTTACTTCATAAGGTCTCAGTCTGTTGACACCAGCATGGTACCATTACCAATGGTATAAACAAAGAAAAATTATAATACTGAGACCGAATCAAACTTGCGCATAGTGTCTGTGGTTGGATTTTAAATGGATGCAGCTCCAGTGAGTTTATCCACATAAAAGTAATAATTAACATTCCTGAAGTAATAACTGCTCGGCCACATTTCAAACTGTTAGCTCAGACATTTGCATGCTTCCAATATGAGCACGATATGGCTCAGTCTTAAAGCTGCCAAAGCACAGTAGGTTACTCAGCATGCATAAAAAGAACTGACATTACATTCAGTGGGGACTTTATCTTCTTTGAATAATCCTCCTGACAAGATTATTTCAGCATGCAATGTGTTTCATTTGAGCAAAGTCAGAGAATGCAAAATAATGTGAAGTAATTATGCTATTAAATGTTGCTATTACTTTTTAAGCCCTCTGTCTCAAAGCATAAATAATTTTCTCAAGGCTAAAAATTGTCAGCAGAAGATCAAATGCACCTCTTGAGTAACCTCATTAAAACCAATGAAGTTTCCTGAAGATTGAGATTGGTCCCTTACTCCACTACACTCAGAACTAGGAAAACCACAGGAGTATCAATATATTCTTTGCTTCCAATTAGTACTGATTTGCATTTCTAGAACACCTCGATTTGAAATTCTCAAAACATTTTACAATCCTGTATGGAATAGAATAGCTCTGTTTACCAGCATCTAGCAAATGGCTGGAGGTACCTCTCTGTGCTGAGACCCACAGCTGTAACTGTGTCCTGGAGATCAGCACCTGCCCATGTCAGCAGAGCATCCACTGTGGTTGCAGTCTCACCGGGCCCTCTGTGTTAAACTTATCTGGTCGGGGAACAGAAATTACACTTTCAGGTGTATTTAAAGAGAAACAGATGTCTAATGTTTCCCAGCAATTTGTGTTTTGAAAATTCTCTCCTGCAGTGGCAAACAAATCACAGTCCTGCAGTTTCGAGTTCATCCCTAGGGCCCAATCCAGGCATTACACTGTAGAGGGACTTCCTGAGAAGTGTGCACAACTGCAACCTCTTAGGGAAAAACATAATGAAGTACTGGGTTTAGAAGTGACTGTGAGCCATTCAGCCAGTAGACTGTAATTACCTCTGATTACTATTTGATGATCAGCTATGCTCAACAGGAGTTTGTAATCCCCTCTTCTTACAGCCTACAGAAGGCAGCAATGGATAGTTACAGCGAATGAGGCAGCCATTGTCATTTTTATTGGAAGTACCAAAGAGGCTTCTTGTCCTTACCGTTTATTCCCAGCCAAGATCTAAGCATAATGGGGAAAACAAGGGGGAAGAAAGTCAGGATTGCTAATTGAAAAAACATAATCTTGCCACTCCCCACAAAGACGTCCATAAAAACTGTGCTCACTTCTTAAAGTTTCATTACTACTTAACAGCTTAACTGCAAACACCTTTTTTGCCTTCCTGTATTATTTTCTGTTTATTTTCCTGGCTTTTCCTTGTGCCCCAGCCCTCAACAAGAAGCATTCCTTACAAGCATACCTTGTGTTGTTGTGACAATGTCACATGGCTTTTTGTAGGAAAGACTTGCTGGGATTTATAAGGTAGAGGGTTACTTACTAACCCAACACATGAAAAATTCTATTTCAGACTTTGCAAACGAGTATATTATCCAGCGACTGCCATCTAAGCAGTTATGCAGAGCCAGTCTGCTTGTACCAGCTGATATGAATGTGTCAATCTGGTAAAGCATTGATACTTGGATGTAAAGTTAAGCTCCTGAGCAACAACATACGATCTCAAGTGCTGTGCTGGATTGGAGCCACAGGACCTGAAGCAAAACTCGTGGAACTTGATCAGAGCATTTAAAATAACTTCAGTGGATTCTGGATCAGGTCCATGCTGTCTGCTAGAGGTATTGGCTACATTTTTCCAAATAAAAGAAGTTAGGAATAATATATCAAAACCTTTGATCCAGGACTAGCAGGCCCACGAATTAAGACTCAGTCCCTTTATATGATGAATTTACAGATTTCCTGACTTAGGAAACATGAAAAACACTGACAAATACTTACGTTGACATACAAATAAGTACAGAAGACCAAAGGGTAGAAAAGGCATTTTAATCCTCTAAAAATATTGAACCATTCCAGAGCAGAGAGTCTAATGATTTCAGTCCTCAGTTGTTTATATAGCCCTAAACCCTGTATCCATGATGACATTTCATTTTACATCATTTGTTTCTTTAATCAGTTGTGTTTCATAAAAACAGTCTTTCAGCCAGGTCAGCAGGGAATGTGCTGAGCTACCATGAGCAACAACTGGAGTCACTGATTTCATCTGCCTGCTTGCAGACAGAGCATGTCCATGTGATCACAACACAGCTGCCTGGGGAGTGCTGTCTGAAGCTGCTGTGTATCCCAATACATTACCTTGCCCAGGCTTTCAGCAGTAGGACATGTTTATTCATCACTAGCCATTGCTTTAGAGAACACTCTAAAATTGGGTTTGGCCCTTTTTGCTTATTATTTAATCCTTTTCAATGGGGCCAAGTCTTGCCTTCATAACTAAAATAACACAAATGCCTTCCTAATGTCTGTGGCACCCTTCATGTCTGCTGAGAATAGTTTTTGACCCTGTCCCGTACTAATTGAATTGGTCCTTCTAGCATGGCAATTACTGTAGCCTTTGTGTGCCTTCCAATACTCATTAAATAATGTGACTTCATATCCCTCAGGTGTCATTTCTTTTTTCATCTCCCCCCAGAGGAAGTATGTGCACAGTAGAGCACCTTGGACACAGCGTCTGCAGCTTGGTGCTGTATGTTTAGCCATTTCTTTCGTGTAAGTTTCTCCTGGAATATGAATATAGTTTCCAAGTTCAGACTGGGGCAAGTATCTCACGAGTTAGCCTGCTACACTGGAAACACTTCATTCATTAAAACGAATTACATTCACCAAAACAGAAATATGTATAAAAAACTCAACATAAGCATATAGATAAAAAGGAGTTCTTTTAAGAAAACACTTTTTTGCAGAAAAGAGAGAACCTAACATGCCCCTTAGATTTTTAACGGGTCAGCTACTGATCGGTATTTATAGCTGCTAAAACCTGTTTTTGGCATTGAACCAAACAATCCCCTGGCTCCAATTACTGTTATCCAGAGAGTATCTGAGAAGGTAGCAGCCGCAAACAGAGGGGCCAAGCAGAAAAGAAGAAAAGTAATTTAGTGATTCTTCTGATCCCTCTTTGTCTTATTGTTGGATGGTTTGAGCAGAACCATCTCATATTCTCCTGCCCTACTTGTGTTCATTCAGATTTCACCAGCACAGCTCTTCTTAAATATAGCCAACAAAACACTAATCAATCAATTCACTTACCTTGGGGATTTTCAAGCAAAATTACCTCCAATCAAGCATTACTTTTACCAGGGTGCATTCTTGCATCTACTGAGTAACTGTATGAAATTCCTTCCATCTGCTGTCATCACACCTGATTAAACATCACTTACATACCGTACTTCCAATATTTGTATTATTTTTATACTGATTACTTGCATGCTGGTACTAATCAAAGAGCTCCAGCTGTAACTGCAAGAACACTGAACTTGTTGTAAAATACCAGACAGAAAGATAGTCTCTGCTCCAAAGACTGTATCTGATTTGAATTGGATATGGACAAATGTTTCCATATTTCTCCTGCTGTTCTTTCCCAAGGGACCTCCAACATGGCTTTGGTGGCCTGAAGCTTCCCAAAATGTCCTACAATCTATCATGGTCCTTGTGACTATTTTGAGATACCTGACGGTGATGCAAGACCATGAAAAAAATCTTGCTACTGAGACTATTGGTGAACTCCTCCTCTTTCCACTAGAGATGGGCACAGGTTAGCACAGATATAGTTAATTTGACACATCTAAGAATTTAATGTCTGTATTGGTTTCTTGTTTGATTTACAAGTGGAGACATAGAGCAGGAAGTTTTGTCATGGAAAATTAATTTTGTGATTTTTGACATGATTGCTGAGGAAGGACAGGAAATAGATTTCAGTCTTTTATCAGCAATATTGTGTGTTGCATCATCACACAACAGTCAGAGAACTAAAACTAACTAACTAAAATGCACCTCTGAGTACAAAACACATTTGTATGGTCACAATGTTGTCAGTCTCTTATAATGGTAACATAAATGCTAGGTTGAATGATCCAAGGACTTACTTCCCTTTTTTTTTTTTGCAAATATTTCCAACCTACCTAGGATTAAAAGGCAAGAATAATACTCATATTTTGTAGCTTAACAGCTAAATTGGATACCTATCTTCCTTGAAAAAATATTACACTGAGTCTATTGTGCTTGAGCTGAGAAAACAACTCAAAACTTACTCATTTATATGCTTCTTGAGTTGCATTTGCAGATCGTAGTAACCAAGATGTCCTTATGGCTCCCAATTCGTCTCAGCCCTGCAGAATCAGTAAGACGGGTTATATTCTTTTTGCAAAACATTAGAAGGAACTGTTTACTAAATCTTAGTTCATTAGACTGTGGAGCTTACACAGGTGTCAGAGGGCATTTTGTGGCCTGCAGGCATTTCGTTGCTGTTAAAGACAACTGAGGGGGTAGAACGCCACGTAACCCCAGTGACACGCATTTATCAAACCGGCAGCTAAGAGGCTTCTATTTACAGCATTGTATGTAGATCTCTGGAGGATAACAATCATACAAACTCATAAGCTTATTTTTGTCTTTTTTTTTTTTTTTTCTTTCAGAGCAAGGCTCTGCTCCAAGGCTGGAAAGTCTCTGAGACTCCATAGGAGTGTTACCATGGAGTTTCATGAGCTCAGGCTCAAGCCGTAAATATTTAAGTGGGAATAGTAAAATGAAAAACAAAAGATGGCCAGATGCCCAAATGAATCCATCTAGAGTCTGCATGAGCTGGAGATAAGGTTAATGTGACATTCAAGATAAAGTAAAGGCAACATTTTAATTAACACATTTTCATCTCCTATCACAAAGCTGCACTTGCCTTCATAATGGAATCAACCTTTCTTTTAATATTAGCTTCCTCTCAACAAAAGCAGCTTTCAACAAGCAGTTGGGGGGGGAGGGGGGGGAATCACATATTTTGTTTTAATAAAACAGAAAAAGCAAGGACATAAAAATATGAATTTTGAAAGCCAAGCCTTGGTTTCCCAGTGGGAGGAAGTTCAAGTGTGCCAATTTCCAATAGCTATGGGTTAGGATGCTGTGAGCATGCATGGTGTTTATTGACTTCCAAATTAAAGCAGTCAATCTCAAGGAAAAGCAGAGTAACGGAGGCCATTCTTTCATTTTCATACCATGTGTGTAAAATAGTAACAATCAGCAAAACTTTACTGAATGAACTGCCAGCATTGCAGCCCATAAGTGCCACCCCTTCTCTGTTATCTTGTTCTACTTGTCAGCTTTTTTCTCTGCATCTCAGTCAATCCCATCCTTCTCCACAACCAACAAGTAACCCTACACGTCTCTTGGATTGATTTATGTTTATTACTCATTGCAGTCATTCTCCTTCATTTGTTAACTTTTTCCAGATGACTGCTAGTAAAACTGTGTGAACAATTCACAATGAACAATTTACTCAGCAAATCTGCCTTCTTTTCATGTTCTGTTTTCCTCCAACAAATTCTTTGTTTTGAAGTATTCACCTGCTATGGGCTGGCAATGCAGGTGAGTGCCTGTGTAGCTACTGCTAAGCAAGAAATGCAGCAGAGGTCCCAGCCTTATCCTTCAGACAAAGCTATTGCTCAACAATTACGAGCCAAACAAAATCACTTGAGATGTCTGGAGTACAGCTCCCAGCCTTTTTCCAATAAGGTGTCTTCTTCCTCTCAAAGCCTGGTCCAGACCTTAGAGGATCCTGTATCTTCCCTTTGTCACACAGTACTACCCAGTATCTAAGCTCCAATTAGTTTTGATTGTTCTTTTTCTGTGAAATTACCATATCATAGAAACATACAGTCCCAGTTACAAAGCCAACATTTGCTTTCTGCAATAGTTCTGCAGTTCCCTGCTTCCATGACTCTTCCTGCTAGGAAACTTCTTACTACACTATTCCATCTTGGCAAATGCAAAACCCAGAGGGGGATGAACACAAATAATTTACCTAGTACCTCCATTAGCTTCCTCACACTGATGTAACAAGAGGAAATACTGCCCTTCTGTGTGTTTGCAAAATCTCACACACCCTGGGACAATCTCATGGCAAGGATGCATCTCTTTTACCCTTAAAACTCCTTTTTTATTTTCACAGAGTTCTCCTACAATCTTCAAATGTAAAATGTCTGCAGCTTATAGCTTCTTATCTTACACAGTTGATGCAGATATGTATATATGATTGAGTTAGATTATGTTAGGAAGGCAGGCGCATAGATACCACAGTGTTTGTGAAAGACTGTGTTGGGTAGAAGAGATGGGTTGATGGATCTACCACCCTAATACTTGCTGACGAAAAAGCTGAGACAAATCCTTTTGCTATCTAATTATTTATCACTTATTTCTTCAGCAGAAAATAGAGAAAATACTGAAGAGAAAAGGACGAGCACAGCCTCGTTTGGTCCAGTGGGCCATGGTTTACATTCTCTTACTGCTGTATCAAGCAAGCCATCAATAATGCTTTTTAGCAGGACAGAATTCTGTCTCTGGTAACACATAAGCTCCAGTGAAGGCAGTGGCACCATTTCATAATTACATGAAGGGAACTCCAAACATTCTTCTCTCTCTCTGGCTTTTAAATTTGATGTGCATTTCAGAAGGCCTATTGTCTTTTTCACAGAAATTTTAAACAAAATGTCGGACGTATTATTTACACAAGTGTCCATAAACAGTACAGAGCCACTTGAAGAAGATGATCCTGCCATGTCTGGATGGGTAAAAGTCTAAAATATAAATGGCAATACAAAAAATTCTTCCATGATGGACCAGGTGCAGGTGCCCAGGTGCTGGCAGGGGGCTTAAGGGGCAGTCTCTGAGGAGCAGCCAGGGCTCTTCATGCCAAACACAGCCGGTTCCAGCGGCTCCAGCAGCCCCACTGCAGGGCACGGCTCAGCCCCATTGCGGGGCACGGCTCAGCCCCACTGGCGGCACGGCTCAGCCCCTCTGCGGGGCACGGCTCAGCCCCACTGCGGGGCACGGCTCAGCCCCATTGCGGGGCACGGCTCAGCCCCACTGCGGGGCACGGCTCAGCCCCACTGCGGGCACGGCTCAGCCCCACTGCGGGGCACGGCTCAGCCCCACTGCGGGGCACGGCTCATCCCCACTGGGGGCACGGCTCAGCCCCACTGCGGGCACGGCTCAGCCGCACAGCCCCGGGCGAGAGGCTCAAGGATAGGCTATCGGAAAGGGCAAAACACTGTGCGGCAGCCAGGGCTGAGGGAAATCGGTGAGAATCAGGCCTGCAAGCCCCGAGGGAGGAGCGAGAGGGGAGTTTTTTTATTGTATCATTTACCTCTTTTAGCACCTACTTTAGGAAATGAATCATGCCCCGAAAAACAGTTTCTTTCCACTGACTGCAGGCAGTCTGGCTTGGATGTAGTTACCTGCAATGTAGGCATCAGTATGTTCTGATGGATCCCTCCCCAGACACAAATAGAACCAAACATGCTTTGCTGCTAGATAACAGCTGAACAGGCCCTTTTGAATGATAGTTTCGGACTTAGACGCTCTAGTTCTAAAAATATGATGTTTTTACCCCTTAAGGATTTTCCTGGACTCTTGTCTTTGCTGACCTTGTTGATGAACACTGTTATATATGAGTAAAACAGCATATAAAATATTACTGTGAAAAGTATGCATTTCATGTAAAATAATTGTATGCTGTGTTTGCTAGAAATTTTGGAGCAATCTGATGTTTCTTTAGGAACCTGATAAAGGAATAGTTTGTTTTTTTTTNTTGGTTTTGTTTTGTTTTTTTTTTTTTTTGTTTTTTTTTTTTTTTTTTTAATTTTCTATTTTTATTGTGACTTAAACAATTTTGCTTCATTTGACGTTCGTCCACTGAGGGGATAGACACAAAGTTTAGAGTGGGAACACCTTCTTTACGATGATGCTGTGTTAGAATGGAAACCACTATGTTACTTAGTAGTTAAGCATCTGAGCCTGCTTCCACATGAGTTAGACGTTTCCAGAGGCCTTGGCAAAGCCCAGCTAAACACAATGCTTATTCAGTTAATAAAAAGCACTGCACTTTCTCTCCTGACAAATCTGACTCCTGAGTGCTTATTAATACATAGCATTGCAACAGCTTACCTTTTAGCTTCCTAACGCAAGCCAAAAGTTCAGAATATCAATTTATTAAATTTTCTTCATTAAAAACGAACATTCAAAATGAAATAAGTCTCAAGACTCACACTTTTCAAGACAATTGATAAACGGGCTTGCCAGACCTATCACTTTAGCACAGAGACCATTTTTGTCCTTTTTATGTCACAAGTATGTGAAACCCACAGCCATAAAATAAAATTCAAATAGGTCTAACAGGCAACTTGTCTAGAGATTTTTCCCCCATAGAAAAAGTATTCAGTGGCTTGCACAAAAGTTCCACTGAGATCTGAACTGCTGCATATCAATGGGCTGGTGAATTTCAAGGAAACACACAATTCTTTATTTTAATCATCTTTTCCTGTGCACTGCCTACCTTTATACACATATTTGATTTGGAAGCACTCATAACTTTCATACCTTCATTAATCATTTGGAATGAACACTGGGGACCTTTTGGGAAATTTAGGGGGATGACATCATGATCAGGATTCTGAAAATAATAATTAAATGTGACAGGATAGCACAGATGGGAAATAAAGCTAAATTGATAACACATTTTGTCTGACTAATTACAACTTTTTAACCCACAATTCAGTAAGAAGTTGTTAAAATACTGTTGTGCAGTTGCTCTTTTATGAGTACAACTTCAGTGTGAAAAAATATAGAAGATACAAAGGCAATAGACAAAATGTTGGTAAGAAGAGGTCTAGCCTGAAAACCTTAGTTCAGTGTCTCCCTGCCACAGATCACCCTGGGGAATTTATGAATTAACCTGTCTGGTTAATTTATGAAATGATCCCCTGCCGTATGTGCATTTCTTCTGCTGCCGCACAGGACCGAAAGACACTGCATGCCTTCTGCCCTGTCCTCATCGTTAGTTGCACTGAATCTTACAGTCAAAGAATTCAGAGGGAATGAGACAAAATTTATAAAGGAAAATGGAAAAAAAGGTTTACTACTAGAAAGTGTCCTGGACACATACATGCACCAACTCACAGACATTGAACTGGCCTGTAAGCAATACGGTTGTTTAGCAAAATAAGTAGTTTATGCTCCTCTTATCAGGAATGACTTCATGAGCATTTCTAGAATTCTTAACTGAGCTCAGAACAGTTCATCCATGCTACACAGAAATATAGCTGAAAAGTGTCCAAGTTTTTATTACTTTTCCAGAAGAATAATATGTCCTGGTTTTTCCAGCTGCAGATTGGGCAAGCTCAATTTAGTGAATGTTTTTAAATCTCCCAAGTATTAATGTTAGAAGTAACACAAGATTCATTAGCTGAGCTTAAAGTAGTTTTTGGAGGTGCACTTGAAGGAACGCGAGCTCATCCATGATGCTGAGAGGACAGGCAGATTTCTCTCCATACAAAAGAGCAACTATTTGCAAACGTAGACATCAGGAAACCTTGGAGCCAGCCATTGAGATTCAGGACAAACTGTGTCTGATTAAACACAAAAGTTTTAGCATTTTGACATTGCTTGCAATTTTCTTGGGTTTTCATCCAGAAAGCAGTGATTTAAAGACTACAGGCTCTGTTTAGCAAAAATGTTCCACTGCTTTTGCAGTGCTTAAGCCAAGAATGTCATGAAACAGCTTTTTGGCACCCAGACGAGCTATTAAGCAGCTGGGACCCCAAACCAGGTGCCTCCTGCAGAGAGCACTCAGGAGGTAGACTTTTCATGTTAACAGCTCTCTCCAACCTTGCTCCCCTCCCAGACTTCATTCAGGACTGTGACCTCTCCTTCTGCAAAAGCAGTTCTCAGAAGTCAGTCCTTTCAAAGACAAAGTCTTTCTCCTGAGCTCCATATTGTCAGCTGTGTCATCACAGTGACTCCCCTTCCTGCTACTGAGATTGCTCATGGTTCTTTACACATAGTAGCACATTTCATACTGAAATGAGCATGATTTCTAGATATAAGCTGAGTAGTGGTTAATCAGAAACTCCTCCAGCATCTTCTGAAAGTTTTCAGTGGGGCCCATTTGGTCTTTTCATCCCAAGCCAAATTTTATGTGGTCATGAAGAGAGGAGGCAAATCAAAAAGGTCCTTATGGAAAAAAGGAAGATAAAAAAATAAAGGCTCAGTTTCACAACCATGATTAAATAAAACAAACACTTTTGCCATCTGATTAGAAGTGAAGGACTATTTCCAAAAATATTTTCTGAAAGTCACCTAAATATTTCAGCTGAGGGGGTGTTCAGGGAAAGGGTGTTGTGACTGATAATAAACCTGACTTTCTTGTGTTTTTGACCTTTTTTCATTTTGTGGAAATATATTGCAGCAGCACTTGCCAGAGTGGTATGCTGTAAATAAATATCACAGGATATTTGCAGAACATCAGATTCAGGACCACAAGCACTCAAAAGTGAAAATACTCAGAGCAATCAGGTTTATCCACAAACCAGGAGACTTTAGGTGTTTGCTCAAAGCAACTTCAGTGCTGAGTGTTTTGCTGTTTGCCCTACAGATAAAACAATAAGCAGTTTCAGTGTGATGCATTCACAATAGGCTGGCAGGAACATTAACATCTTACTGAAAGTGTTTTCTGACTTCAATTCTCTTCAAGAGACCAGGAGTCTCAGAATGAGACACCAATAACAGTGAGGACCATCTGAATGCAATAGACACAATACATTCTGCAAGATGCTGAGAGCTTTTTGCAGGACAGGGAATGTTCACTTTCTATAGTGCCTGACTTGTTGAGTATGGCCTCAGTTGTGCTGACTGCAACTTTGCAATTTTCCAAGAAAATCCCATCCCTGCATTTTACTTGTGCCAAGATTAAAGGAAGATATATGGAAAGCACAAGGCAAAAATAAAAATAAGAAGTCAATAAACAATTACACGGGTAAAACGTTCTTGTGTTTATTAAGTTTCAGCTCAGAAGAGGAATATTTGAGAAAAGTAGTCAACAGCCAAGGTGACAGGTGGTAGGCCTAATCTTTTGTCAAAAAGGCCATGTTAGAAGGGGAAGCAATTTAATACTATGTCAGTGCCAATCAGTATTACTTTCACGGAAGACTGCAAACAGAGGACTCTCAGGCCCTTGCTAATTAATTCACATGGAGATATTGGTAACAGATGTTAAATACATGATTAGTCATGGAATCTTTAGCGTCCACTTCAACATAACTATCACAAAAAATAAAAGGATTGTACCACTAGAAGCAAGAATTTTACACTTCTGAAATTACTTACAAGTAATATATTCCTGCACTCACCACGATAGTTCTATCCTACAGAAATTAAAGTACCATGTTCATATTTTGTTTAGCAACTGTAGCTTGTTCTGAGCAGAACAAAACTATGTACAAAAGTCTCTGTCTTTGGGAAAGCATGGCTTAGCTCCATTTTTTAATGTGAGACACATATCCTTCGCTTCAGTTTTCTGCTGTGAATATAAATAATTTGTTTCTTCCATTTGGAAACATTACGAAACAGACAGAAATATGTGTGAAACACATACTTCTTTCTCAGTAATACTGCCCACCAGCCTGAGCTTCCTGTTCAGGTCTTCCTTCCTTGCTGAGGAGAAAATACACACATGAACGCCAAAGAATCAAAGATTCTAATGTTAAAGTTATGTGCTGTTGCAAGCTAGGCCAGCTCCTAAAAAGCATGCAAAATCAGAGTAAATGGAGCCCAGTCTGGCAGCTGTGAAAACTTTCACTGCTGGTGCAGCCAAAGCAGATGCTTCAGCTCGGAGCGGCATTCAGCAAAGCAGCCGCCAAATCCTGGGCCGTATGGATGGAGGGTTGTCCAGGCTGGCACTCGGTGCCAGGGCTGCTGGATGTCCCATCCCCCCTGCTCACATTCAGATGTGCTGTGTTATTTACATAAAGTGACAGAACTGGAAAAGCATGTGGTGGTAAACCTGGCATGATCCCAAAGGAAGATACTTTTTTTAAAAGAAAGAGCATATAAGTAGATCTTAGCTCAAGTAATTCCAACCTTCAGGGAGCCTATAAACTACATTCCAAACCCTCACACAAAAAGCCACAAAAGACACCCCACGTACCTCAGAGAGGATAGGAAGGGTTCACAGGTGGAAATAGCACCCAGGTGTTGTTCAGGAGTCCCTCAGCTCCAGCCTGGGAAGGTCTGGGCTCAGCGTGCATCCAGGACAACCTAGAGGACGACCCCGTGGCCTCTGTTTATCAACAGCTGGCCATCAGATGCTCCAGCACATTTTATCTGAGCAGCGTCTTGTTTCTGGTCTCTAACATGGCCCCAACATATAAGTCTGAGTGGGAAAAGCTGTGCATGTGTGCTTGGTATTTAGCCAGTCCTAATACACCTGACCACACCTGTATCTTCTTCTCAGGTAAAGAATAAAAGAAAAATCTAAATGATGCAAAATTTTTATGTGTTGAAGAAGTGAAAATGTTTTCTAAGACAGTCACTTTGTTCCTTATGAGACAGAGCCTGAATCCAGTGGGTGTTTGGCTGTCAGCTTCAGTGAAGCAGATTTGAGCCTGACACATCACTAACACTAATCTTCCCAAAAGGCTTGAGCAGGATGACTCTCCAGCCTGTAGGACAACCTGGGAGAGCAGGATGACAGTGATCACAGGAGTTAACAGCAGTACAGAACAGAGAGAGCACCTGAATGGGAACTGTGAACACAAGCTTTTTAAGTATGAACTCTGCTAGGTCTCATCTTCATCCAGAACAAACATAAATATGTGCATATTATTAAGGAAATGGCAGGTCTATTTGTGAAAGGTGAAATCACAGGTGGGTTGGCCTAACCTGAGTCTAACTCCCTGAGGGAAAAAAAAGCATATACTGTCCATGCATAGAACATTTTGTTGATAGTAGACTATATCAGGCTGTGTGGTGTGCTATGTTTTTTCCACTGCTTTCGCTATGCATTTTATCATATATTTTCAGATGGTTTCCTGTGCAAGGTTCAAAGGAGTCTTAGAATTGCTGAATGAAGTTGTTTTTCCTGGGTGAAACGATGGAATGTTTGAAATGCCTTACAAGGTCAGCTAATATAGAAAGACATTCCCATTAAAAGATCAAATTCCATTCCACAGAAACTGATTTCCCTATTATAAGAGTAGGAAATAAATGAGGTATATAAGATAGATAGTGTGTGTAGTGAAGAAGGGGTTGCCAATAAGGCATCTCTTTTGCTTTGCTAGGATTGTTGTCACTTTTTTATCAGGTAAGACAGAACAGCACAGAAGAAAATGGTAAATATAACATGAGCTTTTTTCTTCCCCTGTGATCCCTGCTCTCCTAAGGTATTCCCACTGCTCGGGTTCTCTTACCTTGTCTACCCACATTTGCTCCAGGTATGGTTTAGTTTTTTCAAAGTTGTCTAGGAGGAAAGAAATCACAGACCACCTCTGAGAAGGAGAAGAGAGTCAATGTCCCTTTTGTGCCTCCTGGAATTGCACTGCCTTTTCCCAGAGTATTTCCCAGGATGGCCCATTCTGTACCCTTCCAACATAAGCTTTGAGAGCCTTGACCAGGGATGCATCTCTGGACTCTTTGAAAGACCACAGTCATTCAGAAAATGCATTTTTCCTTTCATACAGAGTTTAAAAAAAAAATAGCAGGTTTTTCTCAGAACGAAGCCAGATTTTTGTGCTTGTTTCTGGCTACCTACCTATATACACAGTCTGGCTTAGCTTATCCTCAAAACACAGGATTTAACTTGGGGATAGAATATTTGGCAGTTACATTTAAGATGTAATGAACAAATCAGTTTGTCATCAGTTTGTAATGGTACAAACACTTGGAGTATTGCAAGACAGCTTGAATAATATCATGCTCTCCAAAGTAAAATGTTAGCATTTGGTTAGCAGCAACAGTGGGTAAAAATGAATTTTTTTTGCTGGAATGTTACAGTTCTGTGAGGTTAACCACACTTTGGCCAGCATCAAGCCAGAAATCAGCCTCTCGGCTGCTAAGACGGCAGCCTAAATGTGCAGATTTGATTAAGAAACCCTCCACAGTTCCAGCTGTTTGAGCCAATTCAGAGAAAGGATAAAGGAGTTTAGCATTAATTTAGATTTGGTTAAACTAGGTCTAAAATTTCCCCCTGCTAAGTTATTGATAGAAGAATATGGTACATCTGCTCATTATGATTGTATACCCTAATAAGAACCCAAACTCCTTCAAAGAATTCACACAGCTCCGGAGAATGACAGCTGGAGTCAAATTTGAGCACAAGTGGTTACCATCAGCTCTGCTCCTCAGGCAGAGCTTGCCCAACCAACAGGAGCTGGAGCTCCCGCATACCTCCCATTTTAAGGACCAGTTTTTAAATATTTATGAATTTGCTCAATTTAAATCATTCAGGCAGAACAGCTTATTGTTGCAATATTTGTTTCCACTTACACAGTTCATTAAAGCAACAGAGATTTGTGCATGAGTGTATATCTAAAAAAATCAGACCCTACTAATGACCTAGGCATGGTAACTAATTTTATGGTGAAGAAACATCTGTATTTTATCTGTTTCCTTTAAACATTTAAAGAATCTACAAGAACTTTTCCCCCTGTAACCAGTCACTACCAAGCCATGACAATACAAAAAATCTGCACATGCTTGACACAGTATTCTTAAAGTACCTTTGAGTCTTCAAAAGATGTTTTTGTTCTGATTGCTGAATTTAAAATTTTTTTTAAAGGAAAACAGTTCTGCTTTCAGCAAAATGAATCACAGTAAAAGTTTTGACAGAAATTTCTTTAACTTAAATGAGAAAAATGGCAGTTCATTTGTCACTGGCTTCTCAAAAAAAGAACATCCTTACAAGTATCTTAATGTTTATCCCAAACAAATTCCCTTTTATCTGTGATTTCTATCCACCTATTTCAGGTCTGAATTATTCATGGGAACACAGATGTAAGCATTGCCCCATATAAATTCTTACTAAATTAGGAAACAGTACTGAGCCTTTTGATGCAAAGAGGAATCTGTGATTTGATTTGCTAGTTAAAATAAAGCTTAGCAAGCCTTAAAGTGCTAATATTGAGGAAAAGGTTTAAAAAGGTTGTCATTTGAACACACTGATGATTTTTTTGGATTGCCCTTGTTTTAGCAAAATATACATTTGGTAAGAGAACAAAAACTGTTTATTGATTATGAAAACCAGTTAGAATGCATGAGACACTTTAATACATCATTAAATATGACTTTCAAATGTAAAACTTTATACTCAAATAGTTGAGCTTTATAGGAAGGAAGGAAGGAAGGAAGGAAGGAAGGAAGGAAGGAAGGAAGGAAAGAAAGAAAGAAAGAAAGAAAGAAAGAAAGAAAGAAAGAAAGAAAGAAAGAAAGAAAGAAAGAAAGAAAGAAAGAAAGAAAGAGTAAGAAAGAAAGAAAGAAACCTGCACACCGTCTCACAGCATTTGCAAGGAAACAGCTACAAATATCATGAGTATGGAAAATAATTGGAGAAGGGCATTTGTATTTAGCTTTTATACTTAGAAAATTCTACAGTATGCTTTTCTGCTAGGTTTTATGAATGATTTAAGTGGGTCACAGAGATAAAAATGAAATATGAACTAAAAGTGTTATTTGAAAAATAAACAGCTAATTGGTAAACAAGGCAATTAGGTGTCCAGTACGCAGCAATGCTTTGTGATATCAAAATTGCTTTTGATTTCATGGGAGTCAATGGAATGGAGGAAAATAAGTTACTGATTACAAAGCCCGTCAGAAATTCAGGGTAGTTCTTGCTCCAAGTTCATTGGAGCTTTGATTGTGTATCATTTTGCCCTTCATATGCAGCAACCAGGCAATATTCCACCTGATCTGCTCAGACAGCTGTATACATAGTAACAAAAGAATAACCTCCACATACAGACACCACCTACTGTCCAAAACAGGATGTAAAATAAATTACCCAGACCACAGAGACTGATTTGAAAATGTGAATCCCTGTCAGTATGAAGAAAAGCCTTTATTTAAATACAGTTAACATGAATGTAGGATACACTAACAGACCCTGCCTAAAAGATGCTCTTTCTCAATAATTTGGGCTTAATTTCTATAGCAAGTTAAAAAGATTCCTGTTTTGGTTTCAGCTGGGCTAGATCAGATTTACCTCACAGAGAACCTGCACCAACAGTTGCACTGGTGCAACCCAAAGTGGGGACACTGCTTCCCTGTGCACAGGTGCCACTGGCAACCAAGGGTGGAACAAGGGTGAGGAAGGAATGTTTTAAGCCAGTATCATCACTGAACATCATCACTGGTCAGGTGGTATTATTATACCAGGTCCTAGATATTCTGTACTGTGCTGAGAGTTTGCTATTAAGTAACTAATAGGATGTACATATTTTGAAAGAGGATTTTCTCAGTTTAAAACATAAGTTAAAAGAAATAACTCCTACCTCTTACAACGAACTTGTAACATAAAGCCATCCCCTGTTAATCTGTGATCGATAATAATCACAACTGTGTAAGTAGCAACAGATTGCAAAAAATCTCAGTTAAAAATGTTCACATTCTCATTTTAAAAAGCATCCATTTCTTGTTGGTATGAAATGGAGTCATCCTTCTGCTCATAGTTAGGAATCTGCTCTGTGCCTTCTTAGACACTGGGATCACTTGTGCAGCAAACAAATACCCAGTGTGGGAGCACTCTTGCTGGTTTTAACCATGTGTTAGCCAGGCTCTGAGAGAAATGAAGAATTATTATTTCCCCTCTGAAGTGCTTATTGTCACAGAATCTGGACATTTCATGAGCATGATTGAATCTGTCTTTCAGCATTTATTAATATAAGGCAAAATATTGTTTCTGTTTTAAAAATAGAAATAACCAGGAGTGGCTAAGTACCTAAAAGCAGACAACTTGGAACGGACTTTTTGGAGTACTTAACATTTTATAGCATGCTGTAGTTGAGCATTTTTACAGCACAACTTGTATTGATTCAGCTGCCTTTCTGAGAGCTCAGCACTTCTAAAAGTCAGACCTCAGGTATTTTGAACTGGGTGCTCAGATCTGAGGAAAACACAGTCAGTGACCACCTGTGAAAGTGCTGGTGCATAATTTGCCCACCATTGCCAGCAGCTCACTAGCAGGGCAAGGGGCCGAATTCAAATCACCAAAGCGGCAATTTGCTCTCTAAAGAACAAGATTTTCCATCTTCTTAATAAATATCTGCCTTACCTTTGGCTTTATCAAGTTATGGACAGAAGTATTTTGTCATAGATGACTTGCAAACACTGATGGTCACTTTTGCTAAACAGTACAAATTCAGTGTAGCTTCTCTGTGTAGTAGTAGATAGAGGCAATACATTCTGCAAGATGCTGAGAGCTTTTTGCAGGACAGGGAATGTTCACTTTCTATAGTGCCTGACTTGTTGAGTATGGCCTCAGTTGTGCTGACTGCAACTTTGCAATTTTCCAAGAAAATCCCATCCCTGCATTTTACTTGTGCCAAGATTAAAGGAAGATATATGGAAAGCACAAGGCAAAAATAAAAATAAGAAGTAGAATCCTATCCTCTGTTACACACCATGATATTTTAGTATCATGGGAAGTCAGCCAGTGTTAAAAGACTATATAAAATACTGACATGAAGCTGCAAAGCAGAGATAAAAGATAAATTCTGAAAACAGAGGTGACATAAACAGTATCCTACAGCTAAGCCCAAGGAAACTAGACTATAAATTCAAAAGCTACATTAGAAATAATTATGTGTTTTCCTTTTGAGAAAAAGAAACAAACACATATGTGCAAACATATTATGAGAGAGTTCATGGTTTATCTTGTTTGTCACTTTCTTCTTTTTGGAAGATTTTATTTTATTTTATTTTATCAATAAAATAGCATTACTTCTATCATCCTTATCATTCAGACATCAATTATTACCTCATAAAGTCACCACACTTGTATAGTCCTGCAATGCTTTTTAGAATTTCATATATTAGAACTGACAATTCCTGTGTATAACCCGGTTCAAATAAAATCAATACCCACTTCTAAGCGACTCTGACCAAAGCCTACATTCTCCCCTTTGGCATAAAATCCCTGATCTTAGTAATGCGCACATACACACACAAAGCTGTCCTGGGACATCAGGTCTATGCCACCAGTAAAAAACAATCTGCCCAGGATAAGAAAAAAAAGTCTTCTCTTTTTGTGGTTGGTTTGGTGCCTGTTTGCATCCCTCCAGAATTCAGCAATGCCATGGCCAATATTGATATTACTGATTCTCTGCTTCAAAAGTGCTTTGTGCCCACCAGAGAGCTGTTGAGTTAATCCCTTGCCTGAACAAATGCAGATACTGCGAGATGAAAGTGCTGTGAGCTGGCTGCAAAGCAACCTGCTCCCACAGCAGGGAAGGGCAGGAACGCTGCGTTCGGCGACAGCCCACAGTCAGATGGGCTTAGCCAATTGTGAAACCACAGAGTAAGCCTCCCTTTCTTCACTCCTGGCTGGGCCAGCCCAAAGCACAAAACCCCAAACCTTTACCAACGACATATTATGGCTGGGAAATGGAGCATGCACAGAAGTGTGTGTTTACACAGATATTGGTATGTTCCCAGCTAGGAAATTCACACAAGCTGCTGAGGAAAAGTGTAGCTGCTGTCTCATAGCTATTCCCGCCACAGGAGAAGATTCTCCTTTCCATTCAGAATGAGTCATCACATGTGAGTTATTTACAGTAAGAAAATGCAGGAAATGTTTTTTAAGGTTGAAAAAGTTGAATCTTAAAATGCTTTGAGTATGAAATGTTTCAGCATTTCTGATCATTTTTGCAAATATGCACATCAGCATTTTGTTTTCTTTTTTAGAGTGAGTTGCATGTGGGACAAGATCCATTGTTTTAACCTCAAAAATTACTGCAAGATGAAAGGGAAGAAGAAAGGGTTTCCTACACTGCTCTAGTCAGCCCCTTTCCTGACTGAGCTCTCTCTCCTGCTCCCGGATTTGTGCAGCAAAGCCACACGGAGGCTGAGTGTCCCAGCAGGGTTTACCAGATCATTGCCATGGCATGCACGGGTACCCGCTGTCCCCTCGCACAAAATTCTCCTCTGGTGAAAGCCCAACCCTCTTCTGGTCTGCTACAACCACTTGTCATGGAAGGAAAGATCCTTTCTATATGAGCTTCACTGTGAAGAATTTATATCACTTTGTAACTATCAGTTCCTTTAGTTGCACTACAACCTTGGAAATTGAACAGGATAATTTTTCAGAACAGAAAATTAAGTTATTCAGTTCTGGCATGCCAAAAACTATTGCAATAGCCAGTGATGAAACCCAGAATTCCCTGCTCCAAAACATGAACTCATGCTGCTTCCCTGTTTTAGCCAGTTCTTTTCTACTTTCTTTAATATTTAAATGATGGCAAGTATTAGATATCCTAAATTATGGAAACCCCTGTCCACTTGAATGTATGTCTCTCTTTCTATGACAGCTGATAGTTGTAAATAAATTTATTATTTACACAATTATAGCATTACCATTTAATCCTGAGTTTTATATCTGTCTAAACCTACTAAGCCTATGACAACACTGCTCAAATTATGCTAAAAATGCACCAAAACAAAAAAGATGTGAACTTTTCTGCATTCTCTTCTTAGTCAGTGTTTCAGCTGTCTAGCTGAGTACTGGTAATGAGGAGACAACAAAGCTAGGAAGAACTGAAGTTATTAAAATGCCTTATGACAGACTGCATGTCAGTAGGAAATGTTTATGCTGTCATCAAGAAGAAAATATTTGGATATTTTTAATATTGAACATATTATGGTACATGGAGAGACAACAATCACAGCTGTTTTTATATACGTGATCTAACTAATACAAACACACTTGTTATTTATGAAGCAGTAAAATAAACCTAACTCTTCCCTGAGGTGATATTTTATTTAAGAGGTAAACTTATAAAACCATTAAGGTAACCATATAATTACTTTATAAGAAACCTGAGGGCTTCTACTCTGCTGGAAGTTTTGTATGCAGCCTTTTCATTTTCAAACCTTTGGTTTCTCCTCATAGAAAGACAGATCTTTTCCATCAGCAATAGCAGAAGAAGAGCACCATGGGTCAGAGTGATGTCAAGAACCGGTCTCTGAAGACTGTGAGATGCCCCCTACCTCCACTGGGGACAGAGGATGCTCAGCACCTTTTGAGTCAGCTCTGACTCATAGGATGTCCCGTGCCTCATTCTCCTGTCCAATTTCTTAATCTAATCTGGATTCTGTAAATAAAATACTTATTCTGCGGTGCCTTAGGTGACATTCAGATAACACTTCTGCGAACAACTGAGCAGTCTAAACTAAAGTTTTTTAAACCATAAAATCAGAAAAAAAAAAGTGTTAAGCCTTCTTGTAAGTATAATTTGAAGTATCTAAACATAAAACTATGGGTCTTCTGTGCACATATGTGAGAGGAAAAGGGACTTTTCTCTTCAGGCACAAAAGAGAGACAGAGGTATTTACTTACAACATTGCAGAGCCTTGTCTGTGCCCAGTTTGTTACACTTACACCACAGGACACTTGACAGCATAATGATATAAAATTATATGAAATGTAAAGGAAAGCAAACACCTATTTTGAAGAAATACCCACTTAGCACTCAGTTCAAGTGCCTGCATCTCCAAGCTTAGCAATAACAAATTATTTCAGAACAAAGTATACATTCTGCTGGAAGGGTGGAAGGGCCATGATATATAGTTCTATCACATTACATGCCTACCATCATGAATCTTAATCTTCACATTAAAGTCACAAGGGCCACTATTGTTCATATCCATTCCCTTTTCATCCCCCATCTGAATATACTTTTCCATTTGAAAAAATAATAAAAAAAGGCCTTGACACATGGCTGGGCACAGTGAATTTAAAAGAAAGAAGTTTGGTTGCTATTCCTTCCAGTTGTGAAACAGGAATTGCTTTTGTATGAGGCTGGGTCTAACAGAGTGAGACTAAACATTTATAAAATCAAGTAGGGATTGAAATATAGCTTTGTGGTTACTAACATTTTGCAGCAGCATATCAAGTTTCACATTTCATCAGCTGAATAGAGTCTGTGTGCTGGGCTATTGTGGTTCAGTAGCTGACAGCAGTCAAGTAAGTGCTGCTCTCTTCCTGGCTTAATCATTTCTATTACACTCAGTGTCAAAACAATAATGTCAGTGAAATAGGCTTGCTGACATTATAGATTAGAATTGAGTGATTCTGAATGTCCTGTGACTGAATTGCATTTTATTTCTAGAAAATTACACATTACAATTGCAAATTAAAGAGCTTAGATCTCAACAGGCTGTATCAACAAATATGGAGCTGTGGACTCCATGCTGCCAAGGAGATGATCCATCATGAAATTCATGAGCTTTAATGTATACTAACAAGAGAACAACTGCTGAAATACTCAGCCATGTGTTGGAGGGGATCTGAAGAAAAATCTATTTTGTTAGGAGGGATTAATTCAGCTACACAAGAGGTGAGAATCCCTGGGGAAATCTCAGAGATTTAAAGGATGTTTGAGAAAAAGAAAAAAAAATTCCTAGATTTTCTTTCTTCCATCTGTGAACCACCACAATTTATGAAGATGCATCTCCTGAGATTCACTGAAGGAACATATTCAGAGTTTAGAGAGCAGCCACAGTAGCAGGCTGCAGAATTTCTGAGTGACTGACAGCTACCAAATGACAAGAAGTAGCATTTAATGACTGCAGTCATCAGGACACTTACTGAGAAAGAGCAGGGCATTTCTGTCATCTGCCCTTTAGATGGCATGGACAGCAACTGTGTCCCATAGTACTCTCCTCCTCTAGTCTTATAATATCCAAGCGTAAAACACATTTGCCAGAATATCAGAAGCTTTGAAATACAAAACATAAATTCTCTCTTAGAGTTTCCCTAGAAAATCGCAACTCAGAAATTACTCTGGCATTCATAAAATGATCTGAGGTTGCTCACAAACAGTGAGTAGGACCAAACTCAGGAAAACTGCAGCAGTCAGTCACAAACACAGATAGAAATAAATTGGCTATTTGAGATTTTTTGATCAGAGCAATGGGTCACTTTTGTTCCTCTCAATACCTTGCAACCTTCCAAAAATATTCTTTGTGAACATATGGAGCTTCTCAGATGACTAAAGATGGAAATTTCCAGTTAGAGCAATTCTCTCATTCCACACTGTTTTGGTTTCTTCCTATAGTAAACTTTCTTTAACTATGTAGTCATAATTAGAAGAGGAATTCCCAGGAGTTGGTATTCTAGCAGCTAAGGCAAGACAAATATTAGATGGTTTGTGTGCTTGATTTTATATGTATTCTTCTAAATAGGAAAGTACATTAATCTTGTCTGAGTAGGAAGTGAAATTTATTCACAGCCTACAAAAGTTCATATTAATTCAGTATATCGTTTGCAAGTGCTGCCATACAAGGAAAAAATTAATCATATTGTTCATACATGGGAGTGTTTTCCTCCAGAAACCAAAGTAATAAGTCATCACTTTCAAGGCTTTCTGAAAGTCCATTTAATCACTCATCAGAAATAATACAACCAAACAAGTAATGAACAACATATTCTCAAAGCAAAAACTAAGGAACACTTTACAAGTAAGAAAAAATGAGTAGGAAATAGATGATCTGAATGCAGTTCATAAATGACTAAAAAAATCTACCAGATACTCATGTGCCAGTGTTTTGTGAATAATGTGGAAAAAGACATCAAGTTTCTGGAATAAACAGTTCTCATCAATATCATGACAAAATAAACTTTATGAAGAGCAATGAAAGAGAGCTGGGGAATAGAGCAAGGCTCCATGAATTGACGTAATCCATCATATTATGACAGTAGCCTTAAAAGTGACTCATCTGTGTTGCATGATGGAGCTTATTTAAGTTTTCAGTTAATTCTCAGTGCTGTTATTTTGAACTGGGTTTCAAAACGCATTAGTCAGTCAGCAAAAAAACAGGAGTTTATTTTTAAAAATGGTCATGCTTTTAGATCATCTTCATTTACTTGATACTTTTTGAGCAAAGAGTCTGGGGTGGTGTATTTTCAATATTTTATCTTCAATCAGTCATACAGGCTAGGTATTTATTTTTAAAAAAATCAGAGTTTAGGTTAATCTACTAATACAAGGTAAGATTTTTTGAAATTAAATTCCTGATGTAACT
The DNA here is from genome assembly GCA_013397865.1 of Struthidea cinerea. Taxonomy (NCBI): domain Eukaryota; kingdom Metazoa; phylum Chordata; class Aves; order Passeriformes; family Corcoracidae; genus Struthidea; species Struthidea cinerea. The sequence continues at coordinate 309,624 of VZTI01003154.1, read as the reverse complement.
GGGAGAACAAGGAAGTCTAGTTTTCTTCTGAAGATGTCAGCTTCAGTCCCATGTACATAAGGAAATATATTAGTTACAGAAGATGTGGACACATTTACCAACTGTGTTTTGACATGATTTTTGCAAAAGCTTCATTACTTTTGCTCCGTGGATGATTACTGAGAAGCCACAGCTTTACCCAGTTATGTGACTGACAACCTCCGTTTTGTAACTGAATGAGAAAGTTATTCCTAATTTCATAGTTAGCAGAAAGCCAGTCATGCACGAAAAAAAAGGTATAAGTTTTAGCAAGGAATAAGGAGTGCCAGGAATACAACTATTTATTATGGATAATCCCAGAACATCTGTTGCTCCCTCCCCATGGGTGGTCCAGCTCCAAAATATCCCCAGCTTTTGCCCTTTTTGCTGTGCAGCCTAGATAAAGTAGTGTTGTACAGTATCTCGGTTAGTGCTGCTTGCTGTTTCCCATAGGCTAATGCAGCTTTTCTGGGGGAACCATAAATTCTGGGTGAATCATAGAAACAAGTTTAAGTTAAAAAGAGAAATTGCATGAGTACATGTGAATAAAAATACAGAACTTATCCTCCACAGCGAGTTTTGATTAATTTATGTTTACAGTTACAAATATGCTGTCTGCTTTTATCTGTCACTGTTTTCCCAGTGCTTTGTCCATAGAGCAATTCTTTTCTTCCTACTCTTAGCCAGAGTGATGGTGGTTCCTTGGGTCACAGTTAAACTGTTTGACTCCACAAGAGTAAGTGCAATACAATCTTTCAAATGGTCACTTACGGCATTTTAGCATCACCTCTGCCTTTCGTCTGCGTCTGTCTTTTTCCTCCCTTTTTTTTCCCCCGCCCCTCTATTCCACATTCACAGGCTAGAAAGGGACTCTTCTCACAGAGCAGTGCACTAAAGCTCTCTCCAGATGCTCCAATTGCATCGCAACCTGTGGTTATCACTCCAGAAATGTGATGGAAGGACATCTCTTTGTAAGGAATGTTCCCAATATTAAGCTTTTATTAATGTGAGGTGGTTCTTTTCAAGTGCCTATGGCAAACTCAGTATTACAAAAGAGAACAGAACCTGAACTAATAAGCTACAAAACCCCTTGCTTGTGGACTATAGACTGGAATGCTATTCTGTTATGGGAATGGGCAACAAGAGAGGCCTCTTGGATCTCTCAAAATCTAAAGTGCCAGGTTGCAGATGTGCAGAGTGACTGATTATGCACTTATTTTCAGCAAAGATCTACCAAACCCTCAAGCATTCCTCAAACATGTCTTTGCCCCTGTGGTCACTTTTACCTTCTTCCGACCCTCAAAGGTCAGTCAGTCCCTTCCTCCTGTCTGTCTCCATTTTCATCACTTTTCCCACAAAGAACAGACACAATAAATCAAGTGGGCACATCAGGTAACTTTTGCAGTAAAGCAGGTTATCTGCCAGATAGAGAAGCCAGAGAGAAGCAGAGATGCTGAGAACAAATTGAGGCACTTGTCTTTACCAGAGTTAGGCACACCCAGAGGAAATGAAGAGGGCAGCTTTGATTTCCTCCACCTCCTGCCCTGTCCCTGCCCAGGACAGGCTCTTTTCATTTCAGTGGAGTGGGATGCATGGCTTGGGTGGGGTGCAGCTTCCTGTCCACTCCTCAGACAACCCGATAGCTATTGGTCACTGCGCAGCCCACCCCTGACCCCACACTGCCCAGGAGTGCTCCCCAAAATGGCCAGACAGCCCCACATGGCACTGAGGTCAACACCACGTCCCTGTGGCTTCCCGGTGTCCCACTGTGCCATGGCTTGGATCACAAGGTACCTCTGAGCAAGTGGTTTTATGCCAGGACAGTTACCTTGGGACTGCAGCCCTGGGACTGTCATTTTGGGACCAAGAGCATCTTCAAGGTCACCAGATGTCAAAACAAGCTGCAAAAACACATTCAGGAAAAAAAAATTGTATTTTAAAGACAAGGGTTTTTTTATACTACAGTAGAGCTTCTACTCTCCCATAAAGCATAGATCCATAAGCTAATCAACAGCTAGGCTTTAAACAAGAATCCTAGGAAATCTACAAATTTTCCAGTCATTTCTGCAGAAATAAAAACCTAAAAATCAGACTTAATTTTCTGATAAAATAGTTTGACCAAGTTTGTTTCTTTTTAACTTGGAATAAAAAGAGCAATGTTCTTTCTGAAAAGTGCTAATTAAGTCTGGGTACATGATCTAGGAAATCCAGAGCTGTGTAACCTGATGGAAACAATCATTTCAATTGTCAGGACACTTCTGCTTCTTTTCACCCCAGTTTCAAGTACATCTGGCTTCCACCTGCTCTATATAAAATTAGTTCCTCCCTTTTTCATATGTGAGTATCATGCTCTCTGGTTTTGGCCGTGACTGTCCAGTGGCATTAAACTCAAAAAAGTCAGCCCCACCTGGAATATGGATGCAGCAAGATGGGAAGGAGATGGGTGCTACAGGAAATTTATTCTGTTCAGGAAGGGACATTACACTCTTCAAAAGGGGCAGCTAGTTGGCACATGAATATGCTAAATCTCTCTCGTTCAAAACGTAAACTGCTTCAGTTTTAAGAAGTGGATTTATATTTTGACTATTGTCCTCTAAAAATTTGTTTTGGTTGGTGTCCTTAAACTTCCACATCCTCTGCACAAGTTTTGCAATCTGTCTGACAGCATACATCCCATGTGATAGAAGATTTTCCAGGACAAAGAATGCTTTCTGTCTCCATGACTATCTTCTAGAGGGTCTTCCATTTTCCACCAGCATTGGCATTTATTGAAGATGATTGTGTTTTTGAGATGCAGTATGTAAAGATATCAATTTTATTTTAATTAGCCCTCATAAAAGCTAAAACCGTATCACTTTTAAATTCAGAACTGAATTCAGAACTGCAGCTGGAAGATGAGAATTTCTCCTTAGATGTAAGGAAAAGATTATTTACCATTAGAATCATTGGAAACTGGGAAAGAAGTTGAGAGAGGCTGTGGCCTCCATCCTTACTGATACATGAAACTCAGTGTGAGATAAAGTGCTGAGCACCCTAAACTTTATGTAGGAGGAGACAATTACAGACTTCTAGCAGTCCCTTCCCACCTACATGTTTCTGTGGTGTGATTTCCAGCATGGCTGTTGTTTTATTAAGCAAAAATGTAACTACTGGGCAGACTGTGGTATGAAGATATAAAAGTCAAGAGATTTTGCTTGGTCCTTTTCTTCCACCTGTAGCAGAAAGATCTGCCCAGAGCCTGCAAAAGCCACAGGTGGACAGGCACAGCACTTTAAAATATCATCCTGTAGATCCATTGATGTACTTCAGCAACGAGACATTCAGCGTTGTAAGGTGCAAGAAGTAAGACAGACACCTACCACATTCAGGACAACTCCTTGGCCCTGTTCTAGAAATGCAGTTTTAATATCAGGTTCTTTCAGGGGAAAACAGGATGTAATTGTAACACTAAGGAGGAAGCAGCTGTCCTCTGGGTATCATCTGGTAATGTGGAAGTCCCTGGAAAGAATCTTTTTCTGCTTCGTATCGTATGATTGGGCTGATTAGGGAAATCAGTGTTTTCCCAAGGCAGCTGTGCTGATGCAACCACTGAAGTGGGCAAATTCCTGCTGTTTTCAAAATATAGCTTAATCCCATATTCCCTGAAGTACAGGATAGTCCTAGAAAAATAGTCCATATCACAGAGGTGTGTGATGCAGCTTTACAGTGTTACAAACACAGATAAAGTGCTGCTACATCTTTGTGCAGATTGCACTCCAGGTGCTTTTACAAATCACGGCTTTGATGATGACACATTGAAGAATTTTTTTAACGGACACTTCCTCACTTTATTTTTACTGTTCAGAGCATGATCTGTGCACACTAATCAGAGTCTGGCTTGAATAAAAATAATTTTCAAGGCAGTCCGTGCAGGCCCAACACCAGGCAAACTGGAATGAATTTAGTTTCACAGAACCTGATGCGGTTATGAAGACAGAAGTGTCTGCAGCTGGAGGGCAGCTCTGGCTGAGGAAGGGGCTGATACCATGAGGACACCCGTCACCCAGCCACCCTCCCAGTCCTCACATTAGCCACATAGAGGGGGTACGAGGAGCCAGACATAACTGACATGTCCAAGGCCAGGCAGGATGTCTGAAAACAAAACTGAACCCAGATACTTCAATTTTTCATCCAGTGTTGGACATATGTTTCTATTTCCTCAGACTCTCTACTCTTTAGCCATTGTGCACATTTGGCACATTTGGAACATGTGGTACTGCCATGGATCGAATGAGACAGTGCTTTTTCCTGGAAGAGAAAAATACCTCATGATCCCTTCAGTAAAAACCATATTGTAAAGGTGTTGGATAAAAGGGTAGTGCAGTTAACTTGCAGGCTGAACAAAGACAATTTCCAGTATTGGAGTGATAAACCTACCAAATTTCAAGTTTCAACTACCTTTTGCAGAGGTGCTAGAACAATTTAAAAAATCTTTAAACCTTTCACATAATGATAAAAGCAAAATATCACTTTTTACTAAGCTATAAGCTATTTAACCTTCCTTAACTTAAATATTGAGAGAAAGTTGCACTTTATCTAGAAGCAGACATGCAGCTGTGCAGGTAAAGCTTGGAGAAGAATTTAAAGTAATGATAAATGATTTAAAGTGATGGAATGATAGCAACAATTCATTGCATATTAAGCAAATGACCCAGATAGAACACCTCAGAATGTTACAAATGTTTTCAAAGACCCACATCATGGGCATGAGCTGGTACCTCTACATTAGTATTTTACTTCTAGTAGGGACTATTTTTGAGAGGAGAGTTGCTCCCAGTCACTGTGCTTTTGTTCACACCTTAGAATAGTCTTGGCATGTATGAACTGGGTTTCTTGAGCTTGTTCTTGAAGATGTGCTGTAGGAGTGCATTTAATTCACTACAGCCAAGATTGGTCTTTAGGTCAATGGGAGCAGGCTGGAGTTAAAGTGAAATTAAGGATCTTGGAACGTGGATATCTTGGATATCAAGCTCTTGGTATCCATTATTTCACTCTACACATCTGCTTCTATTGGTCCTTACTTCTTGCTAGTTAGAAATAGAAAATACTGCTAATAGGTAATAAATGCATTATTATTGCTGATAAAGCTGTATACAACATGATGGTATTATTTAAAATGTTGTGTTTGCTACTATTTAAAAAAACCCAAACAACCGAGTTCCCTTTGTAGCAATGCTCCAAGTGGATGTACAGGAATGATGAGTTTTCAATGAAGAAGGCAGGAAGAAGATGTGCCTGATTTGGTCATCCTCTGATGACCCTGTGCAAGCAGTCAGATTGTGAAGTCATCACTTATAGAAGAGAGTTTACTATGTAATTAGGCTGCTTCAAAGCCTAGGAAATCTCTCAACAACAGTAAGAACCACAAACCAACTCTTTATGATCACAATCTGAAAGCAAGAGCAGATGGAAAGTGCTGTCTAGAGACTTTGAAAACAGCCTTCAGGATGCTCCCACCAGCATTTTCTGGCTGGAGTTCCACAACTGCTGATGCTCGATATGGGGCACTATTCAATCACAGCACAACAGATGTGACTGACATTGGAAGCAGGCAAACAATCACATTTGTCTTGAAGTAATGAAAGTTTATGCATAAAGCCAGCTTTATGCCATTATTCGGGCTGCACAAGGACATGGAATCTCTTTTCTGTGTAGTCCACTATTGCAAAGTTAACTCATCAAAAGTTACTGAACAAATTTGAAACAGCAAGTGAGTTTACACGGGATCAGCAATTTGCACCGTATGGCTGTGGTATCTTTGTTCCAGTGCTATAAGTAATGGATTTATTATACCATGACTCTTTGGAGAATTCAGACTATTCAGAAAAATGTGCTCTCCACTAAACCAGCGGAAATCTCTGATTCACATCTGCTGCAGCAAGGGGTTATGTATTTTATGGCATTATCGCTTTTCCTGCTGCCACCCATGTTCCTTCACTGTCTGCTCCATTTTCTGCCAAGAGCAGACACTGGTGGCACAGACAGCAGAAGAGGAGGTGCTGCACCTTAGCCTGTTCCTCTGCGAGGCTGCATCCCCCTGTGAGGCTTGGTGTGGTGGCAAAGACTCCCGTGAGAGAGCTGAGGAGAGGCTGGGGGCAGCCAGGCACACACAAGGAGGAATTGCAGATGTACCACACTGCCTCAGCTGTAGGGGACCACAGCCAGCCAGCCAGAGGGAGGACTGAAAAACAGATATACCCTGGAAAACCACAGGCTTTCTATGGACAATTCCCCCATGGACATGCAATGAAGAATGCCAAGTAAATCACTGCAAATTATTGGCTCACTCAGATTTATGCCATCCCTGAAGCAGAAGACAGGAGGGACTACGGGACATTTTTGTTTTCTCCTTACATCAGATTTCAGGGTAGAGGAACAGAAACTTGCTGACAAGATTTTATGTTTATTTGGTGAGAAGTAAATTGAAAGCACACTTAAAAAACCGAGGAAAAACAGCAAAAACAAAAACAAGGCAAAGTCGATCCAGCAGTTGCAACAGAATTCTTAGTCTGGAAAAATAAGTCCTGATACGCTTCAAGACTTTCATTGTTTCCACAGCTTTTCTATAAGTACACACACAAAAGAAAGACCCAACACTCTAAATAATGGGCCACTACCTAATATATGAGAATAATTGTTCCCTCATCCTGAGATTTGCCCAGAATTAGCTGAGTCTTGTAATTCAGCATCATCTTGAAGGATGCCAGTCCTCTACCTGGCCCAGTCAAGGGCTGTCTCCGCTCAGCACAGCTCTGTGAGCATCTCTTCAGTCCTGAGATGCATGAGTGGTGCCTCTTTTTTGGGTTTTTGGGGTTTTTTGGGTCATAATGACTCTTCTGGTCAGTTAACAACTGCTGTTATAAAAAGAACAGTTTTATTTCCATTCTTATGGCAATCTCATATCAATAATTAATTGCAGGAGGAACTTTATGTTAATGATTCCATAAAAGCCATTCCACAGTATGGCAGCAAGGCAAATTTTATGAAAGGCTGCTGAAATGTTGTGGAATACATTCAAAGAAGTACTTTAATTTACTAGGGAATGCAAGTGCCATTTTAAATACAGAGAAAATGATTAACTGAATGTTTATTATTAATTAGAATGGATCTAATGATTAACTTTTATAAAGTTATTAAATTGCTCAGAGGCAAGCAGTATTACTTATAAATTCTTAAATGCACTTTCCTCTTGCCCTCCTTGCTGTGACTGAAACTAAATATTTACATCACATTTGGGGCCTCTTCTTGGCCCAGTCTGTTATTTCTGTCATTGTTATGTTTCTCTTTTGGGGTGGGTCAGCTGGTGCTGCAGAAGATAGCTGGTAGATCCAAAATCCAGGTGGTGCAGTCAAGTATCATACACAAAGAATCAAAGCTAACCCAAGCAATGAAATTAGCTGAAATACATTAGTTCCTGATGATTAGAGTGGGATTTATACCATCAGCTCTCTGCTTGGCCTCCTTGGGTCTGAGAAAAAGTTAAAAGAGGAAGGAATGAAGGCATAACACCGTGTAATAAAAATTGTCATAAAAGCATTTCCTCCACAGGAAGCACTGAATTTCTGTGTCAACAGAAGTAAGCAAATACATATTGTGCAATCACGTAATTCTGCAATTTGGCACTTCTGGTTTGATGATTTAAAAGATCTCGTAAGATCAGGTGAATAATTTACCCTTTTCCAAGTGGAAGGGCTGTGGGTAATAATTTCAAAAACATCTCATTGCTTCAGAAAATCTTAGAGATTATAAACAAGGCTTGCAAACACAAACTGAGTTTTACCTGGGAGCAGCAAAATGTCTCTGAGCATTAAGGGAATGATGTTCAAGTACAGCCTTGAAACAAGAGTATGGGAATGGGGGAAAACATTGAAAAGAGAGAGGATAATGACTCAGCAACACTGAAAGTGAAGATGTGGAATAAATCATAGCATAGGAAAGGCAAATACAATTCCTAAGCATTGAAAATGAGGAACTTCTGACAATCTTACGCTCACTGTTTTCAGGGGTCAAAGGGGAAAGCAGTAGCCACAATGGGAAAAAACTGTTAATAATAAAGTATAGGCTTAAAATGCTTATTCACTGTACACATCTGCATATCTTACTACTGGAAACCAAGATATTGTGAGGGGAAGAGGAGGGGCAGGAACTGATCTCTTCTCTGTGGTGACCGGTGACAGAACCCAAGGGAGTGGCCTGAAGTTGTGTCAGGGGAAGTTTAGGTTGGATACCAGGAAAAGGCTCTTCACCCAGAGGCTGGTTGGGCACTGGCACAGGCTCCCCAGGGCAGTGGTCACAGCATCAAGCCTGGCAGAACTCAAGAAGTGCTTGGACAATGCTCTCAAGCACACTGTGTGATTCTTGGGCCAGGGTGTTCAAGGCCAGGAGTTGGACTTTGAGGAACATTATGGGGCCCTTCCAACTGAGAATATTCTGTGATTCTGCAATTTTGAAGAACCAGAGCAGCTGAAATTGGAAACTCAAACTTGGTTGCAAGTTTAATCTGCAAATCTTGACCTTTCCTTGAGAAATATTTTTTCAAGAGGTACTTAAGTCGCTGGCATGGGGAAGACCCAATCCACTCTGGAGGTTATGGAACATTTGTGCCTTTAAGACCAGCCTGGAGAAGCATCTCCTGAGACTGATGTTGGAGTAGCTGATCTGACAATCAGAATGGGAGCAGAATAACTAAGATGTATTTGGTTCTCTCCAACTGAATTTTCTCTATGCTACTTAGTGGTTTTAATTTGAAGTCATGCAA
>VZTI01003154.1:200791-300776 GCA_013397865.1 Struthidea cinerea | reverse complement strand
AAAAAAAAAAAAAAAAAGCGCATCTAATGCAACATTTCATGACCTCCACTACTTGATGAGTGAAATATTCATAATTGATACCTCAAAGCTATTACTTTTTGTTGCTTCCACGTGTTGAAAACCTGCTTCATATTGCAACAAAATTCAAATTATGTGTTTTCCAGTAAAGCAAAAACCCAGTTTTAGCCTGTTTCAGAGGGAAGTGCGGGGCTGTTGGCCGCCCCCCGTGTTTTGCTGCGGGCTATCCCGCGGAACGGAGGGGGCAGGCGCTGGGACACAGCTCCACGGAAGAGGGGCTCGCCAGCTCCCCGCTCCCAAACCGGAAAGAAGATGCGGGCTCGGGAAGGGAAATTGTGTTTTCCATCGCCCTGCTGCAGCCGGGTTTAGCCGGGCAGCTGTTGCCATCTAAAACATTATGGGGCCCTTCCAACTGACCGGCGGGGATGGAAACCAAAGCGCTCCCGAGCAGGGCTGAACCTCTGGGGCAGGCCGCGGACATTCCGCCCTGCTTCTTTACGGAATCTGACCTGGAAGCCACGAAAGGACCTGGGAGACCTTCATTAGTTTCAAACAATATATTTTAACAGCAACGCTCCCCTGCATGCGGTTGTACCAGCCAGATTGGACAACCTTACAACAAGCCCACCACGTATGCCGTGGGCAGTGACAGGCTCAGGGAAAGGCTGCAGGGATGCCGTAGTTTAGGGACTAAACTCACACTTAGAGGTGGCATCCGGCAAACTCTATCAGGCCTCTAGTGAGGACAAAGTGCTTCTAAAGTTACACTAATGAGTGTGTAGCTCTATGCGGTTTTTAGTGAGGGATTTTTATTTCCAGGTAAACTCCTCTTGAAAAAAACAAACCAAACCAAACCAAACCAAACCAACCAAAGAAAACATCCCAAAAGCCTCCTACAAAACCCAAACAAACAAATAACAGCATACAGTAACAAAAGACACTTACAAAATCCAAAAGTCTGACTCTTGGTCATTCTCTGGGAAGTGACAAAGATCACATTAATAATATTGTTATTTAAAGCTCAGAAGGGCCATTAAATCCATCAGAAGTTGAAGAATTTTAAACTCTGATAAGAATATTAAATGAGTTCAATTCTCAAGATCAATATGCTAAGCAGAAGACAAAGAGATCCATTTGCTGATGTTTGGCATTTCTTCTAGAAATCAAAATCCACTCTTGGTCTTGTCAGGCAAAACACAGAACTGTATCAAAACTGTAAGGGGAGAGGTTAGAAAAACAACATAAACATGCAGACTCACCAGCATATTTGCTCCAGATTTATATCTTGATTTATAGATTTATATCTATATATAAACTTATATCTAGTATCTTTTAATTTTTTTCTTATTGCAGCTGTTACCCTGGGAATCAGATTAAGAACAGTCTCCCAAGCATGGACGAGTTGGGAATGACCCAGGAACACCCAGCCTGTCACTACAAACCCCCTATGTGTGCATGCAGTGAACACAGCCTCTCTGCATGGCAGGTACAGAGTCTGTGCAGCTTGTTGCTACAGCAAGCCATGCTGGTAGATGTGGTTGCTATCTAAAGACCATTAAATCTCCTGCAGGCCCAAGAGCTGATGTCTCTTGCCCCCTGGGTCACTGCCAGGAACCCCAGCCAGACCACCTGGCCACGTGTGCCTTGGAGCCTGCATGCCGGCCGGATTAGGTGAACATGCACAACTTGGATCTGATGAGTGTGAGGGTGACAGAGTGTGAGTGAGTGAAAACAGTTTGGGTTTAGGTCAGATTCCCCTTCCCAATTGCAAAGTCTCATGGTTCAGCTTTCTATTGCTACTGTAATCCTGCAACATTAATTCCTACAGGGTTAGCATAACTGAGCTCACGCCCTGAATGGTAAGAAGGGACGTTTCTTTGATTCTTCTCATCTTTAGATGCTACTCATGGGTGAGAGACCTGCTCACTATGAAAGCAGTACAATAAAAAGTATTGTGTAACAATTAGCCAAGAATGAGACCTTAGCCCAGATGTTATTTCAGAGAGGGATAAAGCTCCAGAAACAGGTAATAATTGGATTGCTTTCTATCCAACCAGCTTGCTGGGCCTTTGGCTATGAATAAAAGTATCTCTGTCCAAACATATGCAAGCACACAACAAAAAAGGATCTGTTATTTGAGTGTTGCTTCCAGGAATTCAATTACGTCTTGATTTAAATGTAAAATTCTAGGTAAATTTCAAGGCAAAATTGTAGGTAATGCAAACTTACACATAAGAACTGCCAGATGATTTACAAAGAAACAAAGCTGAATATAAAAGAAAATGGTAAAGTTTCCAGAAAATTCTTAAATGTCCTGTAGCTTTCCACAGTAATGCTGGAATTTGTTAGGATTATGCAAGACGCTGGCAGACTGTAGCATGCAGCATTTTCATTGAGTAACTCTAAACTTAGGGTGCCGAGCCCTCGGCGCGTTATCTTGAGCAATGAGTGCCAAGTCACGCCAGCCAGTGGCTCCAGCAAGGCATTGCTGGGATTACACCACCGCACACATCCTGTGGGACCTTGAAAAGTGCAAATACGGGGGAAAACTCCAGGGCTCTACTATTATGTCATGGTTATCAATACAGCCATATTCCAAGAAAAATCCTTTCTTTCCGATTTCAGATTTGAGGCCTTCTCTCTCTGAGGTTGATAGGTCCAGAGAAAGCTGCAGCTGGACTGTGTGTCCCCCCTCAGCCTGTAGCCACCGGGAACTGACTTTGGGAATGTAGTAGTATAGGGTGATGGCAGGGCAGAAGTAGTAGGGAAGAGCATGGCACAGTGCTTGTGCAGTCACCCTCCCTGGCCTGTGTGCATCACTGGCAGAGATGCAGCGAGAGAAGCTGCCCAGGAATGGTGACTCGGTGACATCCCTGGGGTCAACAAAGCCCAAAAATCCCTTAAAAACCTGGATGCTGGAAATCTGTACTAGGATCCTTCCACTGTTCTTTTCAAAAGCCAGCACATCAAGACAGGTAACAATCTGTGCTTTCATCTGTTTTTTTTTCTGTATGTCTTTGAGGGAAAGCTGTATCAGCAAACCCACATAACAGTGCTATACATACCTATATATAAACTCTAAGATGCCTGCATGTTTTGTTTCAGGCTTTTTGCAAATCAGGAATCCTATGGAACCACCTCAGCTTGCTTGAGATCATAGACTTATTGTGACAAATATGTCCTCTGAGTGACCCAGGATGTTTGTTTTGGTTGGCTAGATGACAACACGTGGGAGATGGAATACTAACCACATTATATGATTTGGTCCAACTATAAAGTTCTCTTTTCTTTCTCTTCAGGAGAAGCAGAAAAGGTTTTTAGAACTTTCACTTTATGGCAAAGACCTGCTGAGTTCAAACGGAAAAAGCAACATAAATTCAGTGAGATGACTCTTTTATCCAGACCACTGGTATACTTGAAATAGTGTAGAGAGAATAAAATATGTAAAGAACAGATAGTGTTCTGAAGAAAATTATCTTTTAGCCAATTTAAAAACATTTTTCATTAAATGTCATCATGTTGGGGTTTTTTGTTTGGTTTTTTTGTGGTTCTTCCCTATCTTGAATTACACCTTTGATAATAACCCCTTCTGGGTATAGCTCTTTCTCATGCAATAACCTAAGATGGAATTTATTCTAAAATTATATCCATGGATATTATATCCCCATTGCTATTATTTCTTTCACAATTTACTCTTATCTAATCTGAAAGGTATCAAAAATTAATCTTGCTGAAGCCCAATCAGTTGTGCTCAATAGATATTCTTTTGTACTCTAAACAGCATTCCGCTTGCATACAAAGCACTGTGTCTGTTTCTCATCTTTATCGGTTTGCCTGGTTCACTTCTACGTGTTGAGACATTTACTGAATCTTTCTTGTGACAACTTCTAGCTCTAGATAATGTGATCTGCCCATAGGATTATTTTCATATTACAAAAGCAGTCAAAACATGCTAGGTATTTCTCCAAATGCGTTACAGTGATGATTTCTGTCCCCAAAGCCTACAAGTTTAGGAAAGTTAATTTAATGTCCAAAATGCAAGGCACACTTTGCAAACAGGACATACCCATCACATAAGGGGACCTCCTAGCATTTACAACTTCAGCAACATCTTATCCCCTCCCGTCAGCAGATTAATCTGATAGACAGCCATCAGAAATCCAAACCCAAACCCTAACCCCAAATCCTCATCAAATATATCTTAAGCTGAATGCATGAAGTGGAGGGGGTAGGCAGAAGTCAGAGAACTTCAGACAGAAGCTTTGTAGGATCAAACAGAGACCATTTGCTGATTTGGTAGCTCTGTGACCTTCTGGGCTACATCAAACCATGTTCTCCACAGGATAACACTGTAGCTGCTTTCCTTAAAACATGGCTTAAAAATGCTTCTTTTGTTCTGAATGACGTGAGAAAACAGACGGGGAGAGGGGAGATAACACAGCCTGAGGCAGAACTACTTTTTCTGCCCAGAGTGTAGTGAGTGATCCCTACTTTCAGGTTGGTGAAAAAGGGATAAAAAGTGATACATGAGAATTGTTCTCCTGACAGACTCTTCTTCACTTTGGCAGAAAGATGGCAAGTTGCATCACAAATAAGTTCCAAAATACCATTCCCCTTCCCCTTCCCTTCCAGAGAATAATTGGAATAACATAATGCATTACCCCAGTGATTTGCAGGTTAATAACTGTAATAATTTTTCATCCATGCTAATAAATAGGCTGCCTGTATTTAAATTAACAAAATACACACAGCAATAGCTTTGATTTAACAATGTTATTTCTTAGGAGCATGAACCTTAACTTTAAACCTTTTTAAATTTTGCCTTGTAAATGATGCATCTATCCAGGGAAAGAAATAAATTGATTTTTATCTGTCTACGAAAAAATCACAGAAGAAATCTGTCCTTAGAATAGCTTTTGATGCTGTATTAAATAAATTAAAATAGATTATAGGGAAATTGTTAAATTGGAAGTGAATAGATGAGTGAAATCCTACTTTTAATTAGCCATTTTTCACTCTTAAAGACATAGAAATGCACCAGCATCTACCAAAGTCCAGTTTTCTATAGAAGTTATTGTTTTGGACAAAGGACTGCAGTATTATGACCTGAAAGGTGTCACAAACCCTTTTCAAGGACTAAATTAGAATTCAAAGGCTCTTGACAAGTGGAGGAAATAGTCTAATATCTGAGGGCAACTCGTGGTGGATTATGGATTAAACGTGAGTCTGCAATGTGAGGCTACTGCAAGCTGAGAAAAGTTATATGCAACATATGGAACATGATTATTGTAGTGTCCTCTCTGCTGGTTAGACCTGAGCTGCTGCTTTCGGCACTCCAATCGAAAGAGGTATAAATAACTTTCCATCTTGGGTGGTTTGTAGGGGAGCTTACCCCAGTTTGGGGTAAGGACACAAGGAGAACAGCAATATAGGGAGGGTTTAATGTGCATATGAATGAGATGGAAAAGCTGAAGGCTTCCTACCATGTCTCTTCTAAAAGAGGAAATTGAAAGGTTGCAAACTGACAACTGACAGTGAGGAATACAACATGCCCGGCTGTTTCTCCTGACCACAGTGAGGGGGAAAAAAAATCTTAATTTAATCAAAATCCATTCAAATTAGCTGTTAGAAAAAGCTTGTCTGTCTGCAAAAATACTGGAGAGCATGAGAGGGCATGGGTTTTCCCACTTTAAAATGTTTTCAATAGATATTAAACTACCACTGACAGATCTCTGCCCTTGTAAGTTTGAATTCATCCTTCTGCAGAAGTATAGACCAGATGACCCCTAGAGGTCCCTTCCAGTTCTTCATCTCTATGAAGCTATGGGGAGCTCTGAGCTAGCAGAAAAAGGAAACTGCAAAAGCTACTGAGTAACAGCTCACTTGGTTGAGATGTTTTTTTCATCCCTGTCACTGGCACGCATCCATATTTTGAATTTATTTGATGCTGAATTGCATCCAAATAAGTGTCTACACATAGCTACAAATAAGTCCTGCAAGCCAAAATAATTGTTTCTTTTAATATGAATCATCTTGAAGAGCATTTTATTATTGTAAATGAGAAAGTTTCCAAAAATATATTATGCCCTATTTGGCATGGTATTATAAAAATACCATTGTATTAGGTTTGAAAATGTTCCCTCCTTCCCAAGTCTTACCCAAGTTGACTGGTGTATCTGAGGGCAGAATTTGGCCTACTGTAATTAAATCCAAATGGTGCATCAGAGTTTAACTAGTACAAGACTTTGCTTTTTGGTGTAAAGACAGTGGAAATTTTTATAGTCTTTTTTTTTCAGTGTCTGTGGACTGCAACAGGCCTTCCATAGGTTTTCATCATGTGATGAACACCATTCAAAGAAACGTGGCTGCCCAGCATGAAAGAATAATCATGGGTCAGTGGGATTAGAAAGGTAGACTTTATAGCTAGAAGTGAGCTTTGCCTTTCCAGTTCTTGCTCTCTGTGTTTTTAAGGAGCAGACCCTGATGGCAGCTGATAGAGAACTACACCTGGAATGTGTTGATAATGCCTAATATGAGTTCTGAATCCACCAGTACTTAGACATATCTCATCTGTCACTCTAAGGGGAACTGCTGACCTTAAAGTAGCCCACTGTCAGTGGAACACATAGGGCTGGATTCTCCATCTGTTGAATTAATTTTGTGAGTCTTACAGATTGATAATTGAATTTTCTTTGGGAAGTTTATCCCTTGCTGTTGTAAGCCTTCCTGGTGCAACACTGGCGGAAGGCTGGCATGGGGTATCACTCCATCTTAGACAGAAAGAGATTTTTTTAATCAGCATTACAAGACAGGAAATAGGTGGAGTAAGAAAACGGGGACAGGGAAAAGATAAAGATATGTGAAGGTAATGATAGGTAGGTATGATAGGTAACAAAAAGGATATTTGAAAGAGTGAAGCTCCACTGTGTTATATTTCCCACTTTCAACTAGTTTGAAATGCCCCAAATCTCTGCCATTTTAAGTTAAAGCTTAACACAGTAATTTAGAATAAGGGATGTCTTTCCCCTTGAATGTCTTTGTGCCTCAAAAGGAGCTTCTTCTTAAAGGTTTAATAGGGCAAACTTGCACTGAGTACAAAAAAAAGGGCAGACCCCTTCCATTGTATTGTATTTGCTTGCTCCATCAGTAGGTTGAATCTGATGAGTGAATGAAGAAATGATCCCTAGGGACCATAAGACTTCTCATCAGAAATTATATCTGCACATCTGCTTGGCATAGTTTGCCCATGGGGCTTTGTTATTGCCCTTATTGGGGAGTTTTCCACAACCCTGTGGAGAATAAGAATAGACTTGGTGCTGGTTGCCTGAAAGTACACACCCAGCAATGCCATGGTTTGGGCTTGGCTCAAAAGAATATGTTTTAATGGGGCTGACTTTTGAGAACTGCATGCTTATGGCTGGAAAAGTATATCTGGAGGCATTACTTTTTTTCATGGGGTACAACTGTTGGAAGCCATCTGGCCCAGGACAGAGCTCTCTTTTGTTGGCGTACAAAACCACTTTCCTCACTTTCCAGGATGGCTGGAACATCAGGTAGAAGACTGTGAGATAAAAGCTGTAAAAATTATACCACCTTGTCCACTGTGAGCAAGAATTTTATGAAGGAATATTATACGAATTGTTCTTTAAGCTAAAAATTAGATTCTGCTTTCAAAATAGGTGTCAGTTTAGCATTCAAGTGAGAAGCAAAATCATTGTGAATATACTGTAACTGTGAAGACAATTGAAGTCACATGCTAAATGATAGAGACTATCTACAAAATTTGCTATGCTACATGCCACTTTTCAAAACTTATCTATAACTTTATTACAATTTGATTTCATATCTTGGGAAAAAAGGCTTCACAAGTTAATTAGTATGTTATTCACCTTGTATACTGCCCAAAATATTAACCTGGTCATAGCTAGAATGGAGTGGAGTGGAATGGAAATATAGAATAGACTAAAATAGACTAGACTAGAACAGAATAGAATAGAATAGAATAGAGTATTTCAGCTGGAAGGAACTCACAATGATCACAAGTACCACTGCAAAATATGAGCAAATCCAAAGGCAGCTATTCAAAATGTTTGCCTTTTCACAGATCACCTCTATGTTTCAGAAACAGCCCAGATCATAAAACTTAATTAAAATCTTGCCTGTTTTGATCACTCTTGTGTTAAAAATATTTAAATAGACATAGCAGAACTAAGATAGCTGGCCTGGGACATTATTAGATGTATCCATTTATAATGAAGTGAAGTAAAAAATTTAAATTACATTTATGTTTCTATTTGTATTATTTATGAAAAGATCAAGTCCTCAGTCAAAAGAATTCTTCTGAAAGAACTGATGGGCAAAACTTGAGAGGTAAAAAAATGGTTGTGTGGGAAAGAAATGAGCCACTCACACTAACAGACTATTAAATCCTTAAAGATAAACAGAGACTGATATCAGAAACTGATAAGAGACTCTGACAAATATAGCAGCACTCAAGCAATTCAAAAGAATTCCTGAATTCCCTGTATATATGTAAAAGGATATGCTAGGCAATGTAGGGCGTCCATATCCCATACATTGAATTAGGAGTGCTACAAGATGGAAGGGGAGGGGAAGTGGAGGAAGATGAGAAGGTTCAGCAGTAGATTATATTAAGACTTGGAAAGATGCCTCTTCTAAGCCATATTAAATACAGAAAAGGTCACCATTTTTGGCATTCAGGCCAAATCTAAATGAGAAGGGTTCAGCACTGCACAACCCCTGTAATATGCTGTCAGCTCTTTAGCAGCTAGAAAAGATGTTATCGGTAGAGGCAAGAATGCAGAGGAATGTTCTGGGAGGCTTAAGGCAGATAAAAGAAAGGAATAAGATATCACTTCATATTTTTCTTTTCTGAGGTCAAAAAGATCTATCAAATACACAAATTTTATATAATAGGTGCCTGAACAGAAGATTTTATTCTGAAGGGAATGAAAAACAAAAGATATCCCTTGAAATAGCTCATCAGTCCATCAAAGCTATTTCTCTCTTGACCTTTTAGTCGGCATGCCAGTGACATGCAGCATTAGTTAGTATAAATACGAGACTGGCCATATGATATTCAGATATGATAGTCTAGTCATAGTAAACGGAGGAGCAGAAAGAACTTACAGAAGAGTAGGACAGAATTAACCAAGCCCCACAGACTTACCCTTCTGTATATCCTTAAATGAAAATCTTATCTTTAAATGGCTCCCTTTTGCAAGACTGGAGATATAAGGCAAAGGTAACGCTGTCGGCCCATACCCTTTAGCAGGGCATGTGGAAATGTCTTGGTTCAAAATAACTAGCTAAGGTTCACAGAAAGAAGCAGCAACCATTAGATGTGCTTTATTAAGATAATAATCATCCTAACTAGAGGGAAAAAAAAAGTATTTTTATATTTTCTAGTTAACACAAAAGTGGCCCAGAGTCTGGAATTATATTTCAGTCACTGCCCTTAATGGACTGCATAGCAGGTTGTAACAGCTAAACTTTTGCTTCTATTTTATTGCTGCGGTCGCAAAGTTTTAAGCTCTATTTATACAAGTGGTTTGAGTTATAAAACACACATTATTACTTAGAAGTAATTGAAAATAGCCTCCCAGACAAACAGAGATCTGGCCACCTGAACTGTAAGTTTGCCTAGGAAAACTATAATTTGATAGGTGTGCGACAAATGGTAGATATCCGGCACTAATTCTTCTGCATGTCATTCGATACAAAGATGTAAGGAAAACAGTAGCAGAAGTATACACAGTTATTTCGAGTTTAAGTCACTAGGAAAATTATTGGGAAATTGCAAATGTCTCCCATTAACTTTTTAACTTTATTAGTGTGTTTTCAATTTAGCTGACAAGCTCCTCCTTTGCAGGTCCTCCAGGAATGTGTAGAAAAATAAGGCACTTGATAAAATGTTTCCATGCAGAATTTGGTTTCAGCTATGCAGTAAAATGTACACACTTAGGCTTTTTCCTCTTTAGGCTGGTGGAAACTGGAAACGTTGGAGAAAAGGTGCTTTGCTTGTCGCAAGATAGGCTTTTTTAGTAATGCACCTTACATGTCTAAAGAGAAGCAAGTATGGAAACTTAAAGTAGCAAGAAGAAAAATAATCATATTAAAAGAGATAAAGAAATTTCTGAGTCTTCTACTGACAAAAGACTCAGGACTTAATCCTACTGTGGTTGAAGTCAAAGTAAATTATTTTAATCAAATTGGACTTCCTTCTAACACAGGAATAGGGCAAGTACATCTGGAGTTACTCGAATAAAAGCTATTGCAAAAGGAATTTTCTGTGGCTACAGAGGATCATGGCCAATTTTAAGTTGTTTCTGGTAAGCCTGGGTAAAACTTTAAAAATCTAATGAGTGTCCCTGAAGCTTCACTCCTTGAAGAGACCTAGGCACTTCAGAAACTTTTACTCCATGCCTCTTTCCAAACTACTTCTGTGTGTTTGCCTCCAACATATGCCCTTTAAATTGATGCCATGAGTGCACTTTGTACTGGAATGCAGCTGACAGTATAAATAGCTGCTCTGCTGAATTACAAAAGGAACATTGTTTTATTCTAGAGTCCTTGCATCATCAGTATAAAAATCTTGTTTCATTAAATTTCGAATTCTGAGCTTTAACTGTTCATTTAAATACTTCCAGATATGTATTCTAGCAGAAGTAGTATGAATTTAAGATAAATATCAAAAAACAGTATTTGTGTTTGCTGCAGGAAGTGGCTTTCAGTAAGAACTAAGATAATAGATCTAAATCCCCACAATCAGCACAGTTGCATGTCATGCTAGCAATTGTTTTAAGTGGAACTTCCCTTCAACTCCAAAGAAAAAGCCTGCTTTCAGATTTTAGTCACTGTATTGCCCTCCCCAGTTAATATTGCAGACCATAAATACTGCAAGCTGTGCTATAGAAGGTGACCAGCAGCTTAGAGCAGCTTGGAAGGGAAATGCAGTTGCTGCTACTTTACAGAGGGCTGAAAAGAGTCAGAGAACGAGCTACATCCTTTTATGCTCTCCATCAGATCATACTGAACACCACAGAGTTGACTTTTCTTATTTCCTTAACTCATTCTCTGCATAATAGAATTTTGGGTGTATGTGCAAACAGCCCACAAGCCCCTAAAACCTAATTAAGACGCTTTCACCGATGAAAATAAACATTTTAGGTTTTGACCATTCTAAGCATTTCTTAGTCTACAGGATGAGTGAAACTTGAGCAGGGTTTGGCTAAGCAACTACAGTTGGCACTAACATCAACTTTATCCTGCCCTGTGGAAGGAGATTAACACAGTATCCTCATCCCAGTAAGATCAAGTGGATCTGGGAGTGACAGCCTGTTGCACAGAGCTTTTCCTGGGTTGAAGCATCTGTCCTGTTTGGAAGTGCTCAGGCGTGGCTCCAGCTGGCTAAAGTGACAGCGTTGCCTGAGTCAGGGCTGCCAGAGTGTCCCTACTCGTGGGACTGTAGCCACCAGCCCTTGCCAGCCTGTGCCCGCAGCAGGCAAATGTCTGTGGTCTTCAGGACCACCAAGGGGGGCTTGGCAACAACGGCACTGTTGCAACGCGTGCCACACGCTGCTTTTAATTAGTCACAGGCAGACTTCTTCAAACAGAATGGGGTGAAAGTTTCCCTCTTGGAAAAAATGCTGAAAAGTTTAACATTTCAAAAACTCTTTGTAGCCTCACTGAACTTTGGCAGATCAGACGTTTAAAAAGGTGTGGTTTTCCTTCAGCATGGCAAACGTCTGAGACAAGGAGGCACTGAAGTTTGATTTCCAGACCAATTATTTCCCAATAAGGATCTGAATGTGCTATTTGAACAAACTTTTTTAGGTTTTTAAAGTTTTCCCACTATCCCTCAGCAGCTTTACTCTTCAAAGCTCCGTGGTTATTTAATCCAGTGGCATTCTGAAATCATGCTGGCAAAGCAGGACAGTATGGATTAGTCACCACATGGTGATCAAAACCGTACCGAGCATGAAGGAATACACACCAGAATCACATTATCTGTTTGGGGTATTCTCTTTCTGAAATCCAAATGTGTCATGGTGCTCAGTCTCCTATCATCAGTACCTAATTTTTAAGAAGACTGAAATGGTCTGGACAGCTCTGAACAGCAGAATTGGGTTCACACCATGCTACACAACCAGCACCTGGGGACAAGGGCAGCCAGGGCGAGTGCAACTGCAGCTCTGGAGCTGAAGTTCTTCAGCAAATTCTGGGTCTTCTTCGCTGCTGAAAAGAGACCACAAGATCCTCTGGAGATTAGGACTCTTCAGATACTGTATCTGAGATACCACTATGGGTTCACTTTGTAGCCCATAGAGAAAAAGATTTACTTTATACTTCTACTGCACCATGTAAGTTTTGGTGCCCATGAAAGGACATTCAGAAAGGAAAAAAAATCTAATTTCTAGGCTTACAACTAGAGGCAGTTTTGTTGCTATCTGTAGCGCCTGGAGCTAGAGGAGATGTATTTGAGCCTTTGAGTCCTCCCAGGTTAAATGTTCTATGCATAAATACCCAGTAGGACAGGAAAAAAATGACCTCTGGTGGAAAAAAGAAAAGTAAAATAAAAGAAGTCTCATTCTTTTTGCTAACAGACAAGTACTCATTTTCATTCATGGTTCCTCTCAGCTCAGGGAATGGACACAACCAGGTCGGAATGGGGAACAGAAAGGGCACTTTGGGTACCATTGTCTATCTCAGGATGAGTCACAGACCTCATGGTATGGGCCTCAGACCCTACCACAGCAGTTCCAGGAGGCACTTTTTCTTTAAGGAAAGGTACGGCTTTTAGTGGGGTGAGGGGGATAACTGATTTCTCCCCCAAAACAAAAATGGAAGGTCAATGATCAGAGCTAATACAGCTTTTTTGTCTGTAAGGTACCTCTCAAAAAGGAGAAATAAGGAATGATGCTGCTTATATTTGTGCCATTGTGTCAAATGACTTCTCAAACCCCCCTCATATGACGCACTACAAAAGGGTACTGAGTAGCTTTTCACAAACAATACACTATAGAGGAACTTACAATGACTGCAATAAAACCAGGACAGACTTCTATCGAGAAAGGTGAAGTAGCCATAAATAATAAATAAAGATAAAATAAAATCACGCTTACAGTGAGAGCTGGAACTTGGAAATTAGAGGTTGGGACACCTTCAAATAGAATATCAAGTGAAAGTATTTCAGACATTTTAGAAAGCCCAGATAACACAATTACACTTACTTATTTGCCTTATTTGCATTTTAAAATTCTGGGGTGTGCAGGAAGTGACAAAATACCACAAAAGAGCTTATGTCTTCATTTTTCTGGCTGACTGTGACTGGGGAAATACCAGAAATATCAAAGGACCTTTTTCTTACATTTGCAAGTAAAAAAATTAAAAGGTAAAAAAAAAAGCAGCTTAACTTCTGCAACTAGTGCTGAGTTAATACCCGTGATCTGAGGTTTCTTAAGAGTTGAGTAGACAATTTCCTGATATTATTAATAAAGCTAATCAGGGTGAGACATGGAAGATCTAACAGAAAAATGCCACAAACTGTAAAACGGAAAGTGTGGGCTACTCTTCTTTTCCATCATGATCTCTCTCTGTGACCTTGGGAAAGGGCACATTCCCTCTTCAGTTGGCTTTCCCCTTGTGAAATGGGGACAATAACATTCTCCCGTTCCACAGAGTGAGAATCATTGTGTGTAATGTGCATTCTTTTCATCAATTATGAGGATATTTGCAAATATTTTGATGAATAAAAAATAATTCATCTTGACACAGCCCTTGGGCCACCTTATTTGATTTTATGGCATATTTTATGTAAGAAATAATTCTTTTTAAGTTGAACAGTTTCAGTTATCCTATATGTTTATTGCCTCTGTAGCTGCTTAACCCCGAATTTAATTATTGATGCTGTCTAAAATACAAAATTTTACCGATGTCTGATAAAAAGTATGAAACAAGAACCAATTTTAATCGACATTGTCTAAATCTATGTATTTTTTAATACAAGAATCTCTTAGCTAGAATTCCTCAATGTATGAAATGCATATTCAGAGAACCTGGAGTCCCAGAGCCAAAATACCCATGGTGTGAGATGTGGCAGTCTAAGCTCATCACTCCGATGAACAACCACAAGGTGGAGATGTTACAAGCTCTTCCTGGCAAATACGAAGCATAGTACCCAATAGTGATTTTTCTAGTTTTTGTCTAGGGAAATAGGATCATATTTTAAATTAAAATTGTCTCCAGTTAACAATTACAGTGCAGTAAAAGTAAAGGAAGTCTGTAATAGCAAAATAATTAAAAGGAAGGCCATTTGTATCTTGACCTTGAAATTAGCTCCTTATATTTTATAAAATTTAATGACACTAACTTGATTATATCTCTCCAAAAAGGAACATGATTTATGTTCATGAAATAAATTGTGTATTTGATAATTATATATCTAGACTGCAAGTCAGCTTTGCACAGTCACCCACATATCCCTTAAAGCCTTTGCACAGCCATGCAGAAACTCTTTAACTGTAGGAGGGAGAGTAGCAGAGAGAGAGCACAAGCTGGAGTGTGTTGTATTTTAGCTCTGATGTACACATCTGTATGAAGGAATGCCACCAGCTCTTGCCATACCCTCAGCATAGGAACTGTGGGTAAGGTTTGCATCATGCTCCGGAAACTTTCAAAAGAAATAAAGTTTCACAACTGATGACATTTGCAAGGATAAGGAAGAGAAAGAAATAATATTCTGTACCCAGTAATCAGAACGCTGTGCAGGCAAGGAAAACATGCATTCAACTCCTTTCCTTAAATCTTAAAAGTAGAAATTTGATACGACATCCTGACCATCTAACTACTTAGGAAGTATCCTTATAAAATGGAATCTACAGATTGCAAATCCTGCTTTTAATAAAAGAGAAAAATAGTCTTACTATTCTACTCCAATTCGTGTAACCTTCTCCTGACCTACATGAATTTTAATTGCTCTTGTGCATCTATATCCCTACTTTTATATGATTCACAGACTCCTTTTCAAAAACACTGATCTTTCATTGCCCACATTTTTGTCAGGACAAACATCAGAAGAGGTTTCTAAGATTGCTCTAATACACTAGAGCTTCCAGAAATAACCAATTTCTTTCCCCTTTTGGTCAGTTTTCTAAATCCCTGCTTTTTGCATAGGCTATGCAGATATGTCCTGCAGGACTTTCCAAAATGCAACATACTACTGTTGCCAACAGTCTCAGGGTTTGTGAATGCAGAAATGCTTTCTACAGAAGTGGAACTTAAATCTGACTTGGAAAAAGTATAACCTATCATCCTGAACAGTTTCTACATCACTATCTTGAGACAATTAAGTCATTCAAGGTATTTTGAGACATGAAAAACATCTTTGGGGAGTAGTACTGGTGTTATCTACATCTATTAAATTTATAACTTCAGAATCATTTAAACTTAGGCATAAGTCATCTGTTCTTTTCCTGGAGATACAATCTAATACAGAAGGAACTATAAAGTTCAAGAATCATAACAGCTTTATGTCTCCATAAAATATGTTACAATTCTATATAACTGTTGGCTAGAAGTTGTGTATATGTTACATATTCATTGCTGAGAGCTGTATATTTATGTATAGCTGTAATTTCTGGAACCAACTTCTATCAAGCACATCCTTCAAACCAGTAAAAATTATCCCTTTGGAGTTCTCATATTACAGAAATATTACATCTATGTTATGGGAAGTAAAAAATGGGGATTAAAAGAAATTTGCTCCTGTGTTTCACATTCACTATTTGTGTACCTCCATGTTCTTCCTCTGTAGTAATTACGTTATTCAGAATTAGGAAAACATGGATGTGGTTCATATTTTACGTATATCATTATCTATATAAAAAGTTATTTCCCTGATTCATTTTTCAAAACATCTTTATCATTCCCGGGATGTAAGAATCTTTCTCTTGTAAGCATGTTGTACAGCTTGCTGCTACCCCAGCAGCAGTAGAATGTTCCCATTGCTGGTATTAAAGCTTAGAAATCCACCCCCCACCACTCACTGATGTCCAGTTTAAAATGCTGGAGTCCTATTAGCCTTTATAATCTTACTGTATACATTGGTTTGGCTTTAAAAACTGGATAATGAAGATAGAAGAACTGCATAATACCAAAACCAGACTCTAAAATATTAACTTCAGGTGAAACACCCTCCCTTGCAAAACCCAGAAGATGACTGCTGCAGCTGGCACTCCACACAAACTCTCCATCAAGCCCCAGAATGAAGTACTTAAGGCTGATCCAGACAAGTAAGGGATGGAAATAAGCCTTACTGTGGGAGGAAGAAGCCTATTTGCTTTATTTTCTTTATTGTTTATTCAGTTGTTCTCCATATCCAGAGCATTTGCAAACACAAAGGCCCTAGTGGTGTCAATTTTTTCTTATTATCAGTACATAAACCCACAATTACACATTCATTATGAGTCACTACACACTTCTGCATGAACAAATGTAGTTAGACATTGTTCTCTGAAAAGGGAAAAATGCACCCACAGCTATTTCTACCCCAGTTAAGGAGGCCCATTGAATAAATGTCTACGTGTGTTTAGATCAGCAAAGACCCTTACAAGGCAGAAAATCCTTAAAATCAACAAAAGTGTGAGCTCGTAGCTACTGTAATTGCAAGCAGTGAGTCATGTTAACTGAGAAATATGTTAACTGGTGACATATGGCCTGTTTTATTATTATTATGAGGGGCTATAGCTAGATTCAAATGAAGAATATAGGACTCATGGGAGCCTCATAAACACTGACATAATCAAGTATTGGTTTTAATACAAATTCATAAATTTTTATAGGTGTCGAGTTGTCAGGCAGATAATATATGACCAAAATCTGAATAAAGTATATGGAAAAAAAGCATTCCAGAAGGACTGCAAATATAACATGATACAGTGCAATGCCACTGAGGACTGCAGCTTTGTTGGGACCAGAGCTGGGAGCAAAGGGGTACACAAAGCATTCCAGGCACTGCCTTTGAGGGGCTGGCCTGCCCCCTGAAAGCCTTTGGTCTTCAGAGAATGCTTCCTTGAAATGGTTAACAAAAGTTAGCAGAGGAACATGAGCCATAAACATACAGAGTGTATTTTTCACAAGATTTCTTCTTTTCCCTACAAAGAAGTAAGGATTATTAGGTTGGAAGATTTGCCAAAGGAAGAGATGGGGCCTTGCTCCAGTAAGTCAGAAAGCTGGACTCTGTCCAGAGAAGCAGTGTTTTGTGTGCAGCTATTAGCTGCGTTTCCCCAGTCACCAGCAAAGCATCACACACTGTGCATGGAACAGCCCTTGTAAAAGACGGCGGCAGAAGGAGCACAGATCATCTAACTCTCAGCTTTAGGAGTGCCTCTCTAGCTCCACAGTGTTGTCGTGAGCAGGCTGAGGAAGATTCAAACAGTGGCAGCTCACGCTGGATAACGACTGGGGGGAAAAAAGCCTGAATGACCCCTGCAGCAGCCAGTTTTACATTGCAGATTACATAAAGGAAGCATCTAGCAGTACAGATGGCTGCAGCTTCTTCCTGACTCTCACACAGAAGAATGCAAGGCAGGGGCCCCTTTCCTTCTCTGCTCCATTGCTGCTCTGCTTCCCTTGTAACCCCTCCTTGATACTGCAGTGTGTTGGCCCCGAGCCACTCGCTGCTTCCCCACAGGCAACTACAACTGCAGTTGCAGGATGGAGGGTGTCTTGCCAATTGTGAAATATTAGATTCTGACTTTATGCAACCTTTCCATGTAAAATAAAAACACATGCAATCAGCAAGCAGAATGGCTAATTGAGTAGAAGCAGAGAGAGTCTAAGGAGAGAGAAATTCTAGCCTTGTTGAGATCAATGGCAGAATTCCCACCCTTTTCAGCGAGCCAAAATTTCACCCTAGGTATTCATAACCCTCTTTACCTACATTTTAGATAGCTAGTTTGGCAAATTCTACTGCACTTCATGCCATGCATATAACTTCAAGATTTTTATTCAATTGATTATGTTTGAGCCCTTTTACTTTGGTCACATATCAATTCCAGTCTAAAAATTATTAGTGCACAGGACAAATTACAGTTTTTCCTATGAAGTACTATTTCCTTGGTGCTTGGAAGAGGTAACATAGGTTTTAGGATGGTTCCAAAGGATCTAAGATGTTGGTACCCCACAGTCATCATGAACTTTACACAACCAAGGGCTTCTGTCTGGTCTCATGGAGTCGCTTGCCCTTTGCCTGTCCCAGAGTAACCACTGGTTGTACGCATCCAGCAGGCCCCTGACACACCAAGATCCTGTTTGCTACATGGCAGCTCCACTCCAGTCTTCAGCCTTTGCTGCCTCCTTCTGAAGACACTGTAAGGACCCACCAAAGCTCAGAAGTGATGCTGAAACTTCCCTCTGACAAAAGATTTTTCTGCTTTGATCAATGTCAAAGATAGACCTGACACAGTGATCTGTCCAAGCATAAACCTTGTCATGCACCATGACAGTTTGGTGCATCCGCTGTACGGAGCTCTGCTGGTGCTCAAGGACATCAAGAGGTAAGTTTCAGGATAGAAGAGAGAGAGAAATACAGGAATTTCTGGAAGTTATGTGGGCTTATACAAATCCCACCATATATTTATTAAGTCAAAAGGAGCCCAATTTTATAGAAAATTATGCCTTCCAGCCTCAGAAAGCTTGGCTGGAAACAGCATCAAGGAGAAAAACTGAGTCAAGTTACCCGATCCATTCTGCAATCCATCACGTGCCATAGTGCTTGTCTTCAGTACAAAATTACCCTTCATCTCGGACTGGGAATGGTTAGCAGCCTTTGTTCAAACTGAGCAGGAGCAAATAACTCATACACAAGTTTGTGTTCTTTTAATAACTGGGTTTGTTTGATGAATTTGTCTACTTTGGACAGTGCTTTGATCATTTTTCACTTCAGACTCTCCCTGAAACAACCTTATATATTATACTCTTAAGGAGAGACAACCTTATAATTTATACCAGTTAAATATGTATTACAGTACCTTATAGCTAACATAAGCCTTTTATTTTCCCTCAGAACACTGCAGCAAGCCATATTATGAATCAATAAAATGTGCTGCCTTTTCCCCTTCTTCCACTGCATACACTTGGGGCCTGGGGCAGTGCCAAAAAAAATCAACACATACCAATGGGGGTCATAAAGAAAAAAAAACCTTGACATCTTCTCCTGTCACTCATTTTAACATAGTTAGTCTGGCTGGACACATAATTTACTTTTTCAGATAATGTGCTAGTTGATTACTGTTGCTCACCTCTTACCAGATATTTTGGTCAAATTTCCCAATTCTCTGAGCCAATGCTTCTATTGTATGAATGCTTGTTGGGCTACAAAATAGCTGTAATTAAAAAGGGAATTTTTTTCCTTTCTTAATTTGTCTGGAATGAGAATTAGGCACTGAAGCTCATTCTTCAGAGAAAATGGAGGGGGAAAAAACCAGCAACCAGTAGAAAGTTTTAACCCTGCAGGAATTTCTTATTGAAAGTCCACAAGAAATAGCATTGTTTAATTTAGGACTAAAGGAAAATCACTCACACAAAACATATGTTCCTTGCCTAAACTGCAGCATTTATTAAATGTTGCCAACCACAGTTCATAGTGTATGTGCTTTCTTTTATGGCACACCACTTCTTCACACAAGGCTGTGTTTTTGTAAGCAGACTGTCAACACAAAAAGAATATTCACTTCTGAATTTCATTTTCCAGACTGTTCATACTACAACTACTCAGAAATTAACCAACTCTGTTCATGTTGGAGATGGTAGAAAACCTTGTATTTTTGACAGAAGCTGTTCAAAGGCTTAGCCAAGGATGAAAAACAGTCAAGAGGACTGGATCTGATCTGGGACTGATTCCTGCATTTCAACACTTCACAAGAAAACACTGAAATTTCAGTGTTTGGCCAAATCGACTGATTTAACAACCCCTGAAGTCAGAGTCTCACACTTGGACTCAACAGTGTTGGACACAGCCCATATGCCCTAGTTCGTATCTGCATCTCTAATTAGGAAAAAAACCACACTGAAAACTAAGTCTAAATAACACCCTGGAAAGGCAGGCACTAAAGCACATCTTCTAAATGCTCCTTTGTATCATGGCTATGATAAGAAACCATAAGAGAACCACAGGAAACATTATAATAACTCTAAATAAATATGATAATAACTCTGAAATAATGTATTCTACAATTTTACAGTTTGGTGAAATAACGCACAACCATTTTAAGTGTTGTAAATGATCAAATCCAGAAAGTTCAAAAAACTCTTCTCCCAGCAATGACCTCACAGAACACTATATTTATAATGTCTGGTTTATAGATCTGATTCTGCAGCAGAGCTACTGCACAGCTGCCCACATCATGGAGTGGTTACAAATGACCTTACTAAGCACAGTTTCCCTGTCAACTTGCCAGCACTTGCTGTATTTTCCTGTGGGTCCAGACCCGTCCTGTCACTGTGATACTCCTCCCATTTACTTTAACAGTGTTGGAACAGATCCATGCTCACAGAAAAAGTTCAAGCAGAAGCAGGCCTTATGTTTGCAATACATTTCATTAATATTTCCTTTAAAAAGCAAACCCCCGTGGAAATGCAGAAAAAGTTCTTTTGATATGGTCTGAACGTCAATAGAATAACTTCATCTCTTCCTTTTTTAAGTGTGGTTTGGTGAGTTTTTTAGACTGTGTTTACACAATCAATCATGGTAGAGGGATGTGAGCAGTTTATAATATTTTCCTGGGTTTACTTTCCTTCCCACTTTCCTTTTGTTAATACTCCCAGTTTTCCCCATTACTCTGAAGCAGTCGTAAGTGGTGCATCCCTCTGCTCCTTTTGGAACTGGACTCAAGCCATTGAAGTGCAAAGCAATCTGGACACAGAAAGCCCTGAGCACATAAATAAACTGTTTCCTCACCGACTGATAGTTGCTCACTTTGACAATTCTAGAGGTCATTTTGAATGCTTTGCATTTTTTCTCTTTGCATTTTGTACTGCTTGTACACAAGAACATATGGGAAGCCACAGATGTGGTGCAGTCCTTTTCCAGCCAAGCAGCAGGGACCCCTCAAAGGGATGCCTTCACCGCACCAGACATAAGAGGTGACATCCCCAAGGTGAGGAATGCAGCTCCCTTGTCACGACGTAGCCTCTATGAGACTGACAACCTGTTCCAAGAAGGCTCTTCCGTGATTGAAGTCTGCAAAACCGATACCATGGGGAGAGGGGGTAAATGACGTCTTTTTTGGCAAGAAGAGCTGAGTGTAAAGCAAAACCACAGGTTTTTAGCAGCTACAGCAACTGCTGTTGGTCTGTATAACCACGTGAAGGACACCAGACTGATTTGCAAGACCACCTTGAATTAAACTATGCCTCAGGATACTGCTCATGGCACTGTGATTACTTTGGAGGGGGCACCACAGTACTCAATTCACACACACTTATCTTGGAGCAATCATTGACTGCTCCTCAGACCATGCAGATCAAACTCCCCCATGATATCGCTGCCTCCATAAAAGACATCAGCTAGGAGGGCAGTGGAAGGTATGAACCAGGACAGGGTTCTTCTGTGCCAAGAACACCTGCAGATGCCAAAAGCATCTTGGGTTGTTCTAATAAACCAGGACCTAAATGGTTGCACAAGGTAATTTTCTAATTATACCGAATTTTTATTGCAGATAGAAATGACTTCCACTGAACAGAAAGCACAATGTACACATGGATATTGAACTGCAATTGAGCCCAATCTTGCTTCTCTAAATAAATCATGATTTTCCCATTAACTAGTCAGTGTAGGCTTTTGAGTAACAAGTCTCTACATGCATTTGCCATTCTAAATTTGCTGCACTTCATTAAAAATGTTGAAGAAGCATAGCCCTCTTTCTCCTCTCCCAATTTTCTCTCCAATTGCTGTCAATCCTTACAGATTCTTGGCAGTTGGCTCCTATCCATACAAGTACCAAGTACAGTTAAGCTAACTGAAACATTGCTTTCAAATGAGAGAACAGAGGAAATAATAGAAAAGCCTATTTTGACTTTTCTGTGTTTCAAAGAGCTTTGGCTTAATTTGAAAAAGACATAAATTCTTGGTTTATTTTAAAAGTAACAATGTTTTAATCTGTTTTTCTCCCAAGCATGTGGCCAAACAAATATTACTAGTCCCACCAGGATCCCCATGACTGTTCCTTGAACTGAGGCATATTTGGTACCATCCTTCAGGAGCGGGATCTCACGACTTTTTTACCCCAAGATCTTCCTACGGCTTTATTGCCACAGGTAGCAATGAGAAAAGTTAACCTGATCCAAGGATAGGCCTTGAGCAATGTCCTTCTGAAAGCTGCCATTGCTGCAGGAAGCCAAGGACAGTCCTGGTGAAGAGAAGATCACTCTGGGCTGCACCCGCATGTCCAGACCTCCAGCTGCCCACCATTCCCTCATTTCCTTTCTGGCTCCAAGTATCCAGGAGACCTGCTGCTTCCCATCCTTGCTCTCAGCCTGGTGTGCTGCTTCTTGCTGTGTTTCTGCAACTGCTGCATTTTGGGGCTGCTGCAAAAGTCCAAGGGGGATTAAAGCCTGATATCAGTAAGATTTTGCTGCCTGTCTGATGGGCAGTTTGCCACATAGCTTCACAACATTTCCATCTGTCAGATATGCAGATGTCATTGGTTCTAGGAGAGCATTGGTGTGTCTGTTCTCAGGCAGGCAGGTGAAAAGTGTCAAATCAACATTACCCTGCTTCCTTGCTGGTCTAGCAGCAGCCAGAGAAGACTCTGCAGAAATTACTCGCTGTGTGATCTTGTGCATTTTGAAGAAAATTTGGGTATTGCCTTTTGCTATGTGGAAAAACTGGAACATTCAACCTTATTAATCATTCTGTAAAATAAACTTCTAGTGCCAGAAGGTCTTATGGTGGATAGCAAAGAATTAATATTGAATGAAATTGAGATGTTTCTAAGAAGAATGGAAACACAGTTTCAAACAGGACAATAAGTGTTCGGACAGGATGAGACCTAGCACGACATTTTTTTACTCACCCTAGCAAATAATTCAGTGCAAACCACTGAGAGAACTCTATAAATGCACGTGCAACTTTTATTCCACTGTAACTAATTTCCACATCAGGAGACAGAATTTCTTGGTGCAGGGTATCATTGTGATAGAAAATAAACTGTTTTTCACTACTAATCAGTGTAGGATATTTTGGGCCGTATTTCAATTACTCATTCTCCCTGGACGGTACCATTATGGTTAATCTTTTTATCCAATTCCTCTTCTTTCCTTGAACTCTTCTGTATTGTAAAATAAGAGTTATGCACCAGATTTTGATACTGGTTGTTTATAGGATTGGATTAATTGTGGAAGAACAAATTCTTTACTTAAAATGTCAACATTTGAAGAAGGTCCTGGAGATAAATGAGCTGCTGCTATTCCTCTGGAGCAATATGGACCTTTCCTTTCCCCGTCGTTTTCTTGCTGTTTTCAATAAGGGTGCAACTTGGGCATTGCTTAGCACCACCTTATTGCAGTAGATCCCTGAGGAAGAGGATAGTTATGGTATGTAGCTGAAAGGATTTGCTTGCTGGATCCTGGTGGACAGAGGTTCAGACATCTGCAGGCTGGAAAATGCCTTGGTCTTCAGCAAGCTGCTCTGGTGTTACCTGAACTGCAAAAGGAGAGATCCTGCCTTGCTCTCATCTGTCAGAACAAGTTCATACACAAACAGAGATGGGAATTTGACTGGAACATTTCAGAAATCCTTAATAGTGGTTGATCTTTCATTTTCTCCTCTAGTGCAATAATTATTCTTGAACATACGGACCAGTCCTACTGCAAATGTTAACTCTTAAAAAATGATCATTTTACTTCAGCAAATTCTTTGTATAGACAGCTTATTGTAATAATACTCATGCTATTCTTTTAAATTGACTATGGCCACACACCCTGAACAAAACATTGTGGTAATGTTTTCATAAGCTCTCCTTTTCACAGCCAAAAACATTAGCCCTGGTTTGCACTCATTGTTACGTTGGGCAGAGTGAAGAAAAACCCTGCCAGGAATCTGCCTGTATTAGCTCCAAATTTATTTTTATGCCTTGTAAAGCTAAGGATCATTTGAAGACTATCTCCAAACTCTCAGGAGAGAGGAAAGTGCCTGGTGGCCTGTAAATATAACCTTAGTAAAAAGATGGGAGGGTTTTTTTTATACTCTGTAAACACATGTACATGGTGCTCAGTTTGCAAACACGCAGCTGCATACTCTCTGGTTTTTTGAACAGTGGTATTGGTTTAGACTGGAATAAATCTAAGCAAAATTTTCTGTGTGGGCTAAAGCTTCTCACAGAATCCGCTTTAAACCACATGATACAATTCTAGTGTGTCTGGAAGAATGATAGGGGCCTTGTTGGCTGCAACTGTGAGAATGGGAAAAAATTAATTCAAGACCATCCTGATGATAGCAAGGATAAAGCTTTGTAACAATAACCATAAGAGCCACTGGATAAAGTGTAACTGGCTATAACCTCAGCCCATGTGTCCTGGGTTGCAGTACATTCTATTACCACCCTCATGAGTTGTTAAAACCAGGTGGAGCAATGTTTCCTTGCCTCCTCCCTCCGGACTATCTTTCTGCTAATGGCCCATCAATGCCTTGCCGCATGACTCATAGATAACTCCCTCTGGACTATCTTCTGCTAATGAGCCCATCAACACCTGGCCTCATGACTCATCATCCCATTGTGAGATGCTCCACCCAGAAGGGGGAACCAAGCATTCCATCCTGGATATAATCTGAGACTCCAGACACCACAGACCCCCTTTCCACTGGATTTCCCAGAGGACAGGAGCTACATAGCCACCACTGGACCTTCTGAGGAAGAGCAGACCCTTCTACCGGACCACCGCTTTGAAAGAGCCACATCCACCACTTCAGGAGGACTGTACCCATCATCTTATTGGACTGCTACCACCACCCTGATTAACAGGGTGGCAGGCTGTATCCCGACTCTGTCAGTGTAACCCACTGTTTTTCTGCCTTTTCCTTTTTTTTTTTATTATATCCCTATTAAATTGTTATTCTGACTTCATGCCTCCCACTGGTTTGTTTTCAAACTAGAACACCATGTCATATTACTATGGCCAGAAAATAAAGATTTTTTTTGTTCCCAGTTCTTCTGTGTGTCGTAACATTATTAAAGACACATAGCCTTACTTTGAAAGCACAGGACCCCTAAAAACTGAGCAAAAGTAAAGTCTTTTACAGCAGGGTATTTACCACTCACATCAGAATTTTTTCTGCCTTCCAGTGCAAAGCTCTGGGGCAGAAATGTCACCACCAGGCAATTACAAAACAATTGCTTCAGGGACTAAATAGTTGCATTAAAAAAATTTCTTGTCCTACAGCAATCTCGTTGCTCATAAACCCCATGTTCTGCCAACATAATTGGAGCTAACACAAAAGCCACCTCTGTGTCTCAGGAGAGCTTTTTGGACAAAGTGCTGCATGTGTCCTGTGCCCAGTTTGGTCAATTGAAGAATGGACAAGCCTCATGTCTTGAAAATCTCAATGCTGAAGAAGACTCTTTCTATGGACAAACTGTTTTTCTGAACAAACAAGCTTTTTCTATTAGATTTTCACCACCCTGCCCTTCTACTGCCACAGTAGCTCCTAAGTCAGAGCCAGTAATGTCACCAGGAACAAGCTCTCCTGGAGAACACCTGGAGAGATTTATTTCCTTCCCACTCTCTGCAGGGTTACATCACATCAACTGCTTCAGAAAACTAAGCTTCTTTAAAAACCTGCACCAACTGCATGCACAATGGCCTAACTAAGCTGCTTTACGTTTCTCCTGTAGGAATATTACTAAATTGCTATAGAAGGAAGTCTCCAAACTCTGCATCTGTCATTTTGCTAGAAGTAGGACACACTGATACCCCCAGTTAAGACAACTTCCTCTAATCCTAATGGGACAGATAGCTTGGATTTGTGAGTGTCAACATTCCTACTCCATTCATGCCCTCTTATCAGTTCATGTCATTGTGTTTTGCTTGGCACTTGAGAAGCTCTAAAGAGATTTAGAGTTGACTCTTATTAACCTATTCTTATACACCTTCCTCCTCTCTCTGAACTGCCAAAATGGAGATCTGGAAAGTGAATTGTTATTTCTGTGCATTTAAAAACAAAGCACACAGAGGAAACAATTTCTGGGGAATTGGTAATAGGCAAAAAGTATCTGAAAGAATGCACTGGAGCCCCTCCTGTTTTAACTTTTTCCAGACACTTGCCAGGTGTCCTTACCCATACATCACTGAGTGGAATAAAGCTCAATCCTGCATACTAGATAGCAAATCACTTGCAGATATCCTTCATTTCATGCAGTGCTTCAACATCTACCTGGACATTCCTCCCAGGAATATATCTGAGTGCTGTTCACTTAAAGTCCACACCAGGTCCTCACCCTTTTGTCTTTCATCACTTTGTCTTTTCTTTAAGAAAACTTCATGAAAATTGTGAAGGATTTTCCAAATGTGCATTTTCATTTCTCTCTCTCCCCTCTCCTCCAGAAGTTATTTCTTCTGTCTTCAGAGAAGATTCAAATTGGAGGAAATGGGAGGAAAAAAATTCTGCCAGCATCTTCAGAAGGGGGATTGGCCTCACTAGCATTGGAAATGGCATGAGGATAAAGCAGAACAGAACAATGCTACACAGAAGCCAAGGCTTCCTTGCTCTTCTGCCTTTTGCCATCATTGTCAGCACCTACACTGGGAGCACAGCAGCTCCAGGAAGAGAAATGGGGCATTTGCAGGGAGTGTTTCAACACCTCGTAGTGGTCTCTGCCTTTAGAGTTTGTTTCTTTACTTGTTCCAATCTCTCCAACAGCAGATGATTGTACATAGGCATCAAACCAACTTCACCGGAGATCACCCATCACCACCAGGTCACTGCTTATCTTTGTCTCTTGCCTTGAATTTGGCTGTTTGCTGCAGCCACTGTCCCACCTGATTGAGTCAGAGTGTGGCTGAAACCTCCTTAATGTCTGCTTGATTTCATATCTCTCACACTCACAAAAACTGTTGCCTTGCCTATTTTATCTCCAGGTTTGAAATAGCTGATGCACCACTTGCTGTTCAGTAACTTCTGCAAGTGTCCTAGAGCAGAATGCATGTAGCTGAAACAAAATTGGAGGCTGCAATTCCTTCATGGCTTTCATTAAAATCTTACATGGCTGCAATTTCACCTTTTGCCAAAACCTGGGTGGCAAGCTGTGAAACAGGGCTTTTCTTCCTAAGAAGAGAATACAGATTCAGACAGCCTAGAAAGGAATTGCCTTCAATGAATTCAGGTTAATTGAGGAAAAGTGGAACATAATTGCTGATGAACAGCTAAGGACAAAACCAGAGAAGAACTGAGTTAAAGAGCATTTTTTTAATGACTTGAGCATAAAGACAAAATACCATGAAAAATCTGGAATTTGCTGTGTTTTTCCCAGATAGGCCACACACCTATGAAACACATGAATTTCTGTTTTGGCCATCATTATGATGAAACTCTCAGGCTTTTCAGATGGGTTCTATCACCTGTATAATCATTTCCAGGTCATTACAGGGCAAAGTGTGGGTGCTCTACGATGTGTTCTAAGAAATACATGACAATTGCTTTGGCTTCATTTGCAAGACAGAAAATAGTGCAAAAATCTCTGTTCACTGAAGTTAAAATCCAGAAAACTATTGATTTCTTAATGCACAAAGAACCATTGTGTGCTTTTACTCCAAATGACTTATTTTAGGTAAAACGGAAGCACGTGACAAAGAACAAACATCAGAGGCCCCAAGAGGGAGTTTGTTTCGCACGTTTCTTTTGGAACAGGCTATCTCAGCTCTTTCCACAGCACACCAAACAAGCAGACTCCATATTTCATTAAAAAGCTCAATGTAGACAAAGCAAAAGATGAGCAATGATGAACAAAGCCCTAGTGTGTAAGGTATATTGTACATACTGAAGGAGATAAGAGACATTGCCGCAGAGAGGTCACAGTCACAAAAGATGTACAGCTACAGAAGTCTCCTTGCAGCATAAGGAATCAGATGCTTTTCCAACAAAGATAAGCATTTTTTCTCCAAAAACATCCTGCCTACCCAGATATGGTGTTTTAAAAAAAAAAAAAAAGTAAAAAGGAATGTAATCTGGATCTTGAGGAAGAAAATTGCGTACGATGTTCATCAGGCAAAAAAAAATCCATGACAGCAGAGTTCTGGTATCTGTACATCATCTCTGGCATGTTATCCTCCTTGGTCTTTATGTTGATTCTGCAGTAATGTCCTTATTCTGTCATTTTGTGAGATATGTTATTCTTTTTAAAGCTTTGAACAATATGCTCTCATATGAAATGTTCTTATGGCTGTACTAAATAGGCCATGAAATATCTAAGTATTCTCTTTTCAAATCAAGTGTTTGCATACTTGATTTACCAATCATGATAGATAGATAGAGAGATAAATAGGTAGATAGATGTAAAAACATTATCTTTATAGATATCACTAAAATAGCAATGTTAAAACACTAACTTCAAAGTGGAGAAATGAAAAGCTAAGGCTTGGAGAGATCATCATTAATCTGTGTTTTTCCCTAATAAAAACCCTAATAAAATTATTATTTTATTCTCTAATGCTCTGGGACTGTAGGGATATATTTCAAGGGATTCCTCAATACAGAAGCAGTAATTCAAAACATCACCATAGAAGAATGCTGCAAAGTCACATTTTATTCTCTGGATTAGAATTCAAAGGAAATATCTAAAATCTGTAGATTGCAGAGTCATTGGCTAAGGCCTGAGCTTTCTCAAGCAAGGTAAAACAGCTTGCTTAAAAAAAAGTATTTGGCATGAATTTAGACTTTATAAGAATATCCGTCCAATATTTAATGCAAGAATTCCACATTCAGGTATCTGAAAATGAGTTCTATGTACAACATGGCCTTAGCAGTCCCAAAATGGCCTATATTTCCATAGAGTTTTACATCCTGGAAGAGTCAAAATAATTTTAGAAATTATGAGACATTCTTGACTCTATGTCCTGAGGACCACTCTGCCAGTGCTATTGAGCATTTAATTTAGCCCGTCTAAAGGAACCCCAGGTGAAGCCTGCCCATTTGTGGGGTGACACACATACGAAAACTCCTCAAGATAACACAAAATATCTCACATTGTTGATAACTAGGAAGAATACAATACTCAGAATACAACAGCCCATATAGAAATTTGGATGCTGCAATGGAATTTCTTCTTTAAATTAAATTAAATTGATCTAAATGGATAAAACCTGGAAGTGTTGGTACTCCTTTTGCTGAGTGTGCAGGCTGGAAGTCTAATTTGATACTGTTGAGGTAGCTTTTAGGTCCCTCTCCAACATTTCAAAGCCCTGGTAGAGCAGTTTATTCAAGTCAGCTAAAAAACAACACCCAAAGAAGCTGTCAATCAGAACAAATAGTTCAAACTGTGCTACAGCCAGCTGCAAATGCTGGGTGCAGAGCTTCTGTGTGGGACCATTAACTAAGAAGTCTACAGTATTTTCATTAAGCCAGAAAAAAAAAACAATTACCATGATTTCTTGAAAACGTTTCTTGGAGAACTTGATGTTTTGAGCATAGTTTTGGGATGACTAGAACATGGAAATTACTTTGAATGACAGCAGTGTCAACGCAGACTACATCCACCAGTATCATGATGAAAAAGCAGTCAACAATTGCACTGGTCACGAGACAGTTCACTCTGGAAATCAACCAAAGCACAACCTGAATCAGATTAAATTTTAAAATGTAGAACATCAATTTGAAATTTTGCACAACAGCAAATGTGATTACCCTTAGATGACTTTTGACAGCAGAACCTGATGGAAAGCCTGTTCTCCCATATTCTCAAACAGGAATACTTGGGGGGAAAAAAAAAAGTCAAAACATGTTCTCAGCTGGGGGTTTGGTTTTCCAATTTAAGAATTTTCTGGAGTAGTATTACCAAGGCTAGCGCCAGCCATTCTGAATCACAGCCTCAAGCCTAAGGCTGTGTTAGGTTCCAGCTAAAAAATGTCTTGGAAACTGCTTCTTTTTAACATCAAGTAGACACAGTACCATGAAGGCCAGACCTCCTTCCCCCTCATAACCCTCTTTTCTGTGTCTTTCTGACCCTATTCATTAGAGAATTTATGTGTTTAACCATCTGATGAATCATAGCTTTTGTCCACTATCAGATCCAGAGGTTACTGGGATCCTGCCTGCAACTAATGACTAAAAGGGTATTTTCCAAACCTGAAGAGGGCCTCATGTGGCAGAGTCACAGTCTGGAGCATTAGCAGGTACTGGAGTACAAGGGCTATCTTTTGCTCTATAAAAGGTTCTGGCTCATGCATATGCACACCAGTACTATAGATATTATTTTGTTGCTTTCCCTTTCTTTGGGAAACTCTTTTCACTTTACAGCCATGCAAGCTGTAACAAAGCTCTGCTCACATAATAATCCAGCTGCATCCCACTATGACAGTAATCCAAAAATATAAGACCTCAAAACTTCAAGAACCCTTGCCAGATTTTCCCTCGCCCTTCCTGGGGTAGCACGGCAGCCAGTTAAAACCACATTGAAATTACCTTTTAAACATGCCCTTAGGCAAAGAGCTACAGCAAAGGTTTGGCAAAGCTCACCCTTTTCTTAATGCTCTAATGCCATATTATTAGTACTCAGTGAAAAGCTTAATGCATTTAAACTCAGCCCTCGTGCCAAAATACACTGATGCTATTTAAGAGTTTGCCATATAATTTGAACTGATTGCATATTTATTGTTGCAGCAGTCTCAGACCGTAAAGCCTCCTGGTTTCCTCAGAAGCACTTATCCCTCTCATGCTTTGATAGTCTCTTCCGACACAATTGTTATTCACAGCAGACTTCACAGAATTCTTTATTTAACAGAGAATATTTATATTTCTTCTACCTTCCATCACTACAGTTTTAAATCTAGAGTTCAGAGATTTTCTGCTAAAAAAAGTAACAACGATACACAGCAGGAAAAGATCTCAGATTCTCCTGTGCCAACACACTTCACCCCTGGCATGCCCTGAGGAGCAAAAGTGCCTGTACAACTGCATTTTGGATGTGCCTATACGTGCACTGTGAAAAGATGATCGCCTTTCCTTGTGGAAGCTGTTACAACCAGTGTGAGCTGCAACAAATACGTTCTAGGGATACTTCTTTAATTCCTGATGCTGTTTTAAATTTGAAAGATAGATACTGAGAAATTGAGTAACTGTCAATGGCCAGCCATTCTTTAAAAAAGAAATCCACAACCCAGACATCTGAAATGGGAGGATGCATACTCAAGGTAAGAACATGCAACAGAAGTCTTGGTAGCTGTGTGAATAATTTTTTTTTTACCGTATCCCTTAAATTCCTCCTTGCCCTCATTTTGATACATGCTTTTTACTTCTGAGGCAAATTCACAGTTAGTAGCAGGGTGCATTCACAGAAAGATACACTTCTTGCAGCAATTATAGTACATTAAATGCTGAAAAATACCAGCTATACCCTCAAATTACACTTGGGTAATTTGTCCAGTGACAGTAGGTCCCACCAAACCACTCAGTAGCATCTTGCCAGTTGACCCAGTCTCACAAAAGTGCTCCTCTCTTCTCCCTTAGTTTTTCCTTTTACTTTCTGATATCCCTGCATATACTCCACAACATCCAAGAACTGCAAACTACTGGATGTCTTTTCCCCATCTACTTTCAGCAAATGGTTCCTTCCACTAAATTACTCTATGAGCTCATCTACTTGAAATACCCTAAAGTAACCTGACTTGAAATAACATCGAAACGCACCAGTGCCTTTTATTATGGAGATGAAAATAACTCTACTATGGCACAGACAGACCTGTTCAATACTAGAACTTCTCTGCCTGCTCAGAAAAGCCCCCTTTGGCAGTGTGTTGAGGCAGAGAGATACAGGCTGCAGTCAGTGAGAACAGAGCAGGCCTCATGTGCCCCCAGCGAGTTCCTGCAGAGGTAACCGGCAGCAGGGAGAAGTGTGCTTTGCTACACTACAGCTCTCCAGCTGGCCCGTGCAGGGAGACCAAAAGAAGCATTTGACCTTCTGTGTATTTAACAGGATCTGTGCCAGGAAAAGACGAGAAGAGCCCACACACAGTCCACAAATTTATCAAGTAAGTATCTTTCAAGAAGGTAGAAACAGTGAGTCTTTCTTGGGTGACAACTGTGCCTATGTTGCAAATCATCCGTTCCACAACTAAAGATGATACAGAATTTGCATTTCTTTTTATTTTTCCTTTCAGGCTTGTAGTTCTGTACCCTGCAAATGGCCAGTTCACAAGCAGCTGCAAAGTCACCAAATCAGGCTTTGCTAACTGAGATTATTTTTCTATAATATTGTCCATCAAGCAGTCCGTGATGTCCCCTGTAGAAAAGCGAGATTATGAAAGAGTTAAACACTGAGGTCTTTAATTTCTCTGAATATCCCACTGATGGCAAAGTAAAAGACATCTGCAGGCTAAATGGGAGGTACTTTTATATTTAAAGAGGATAGTGCTACTGAGGATATGGGAGGCACAAAAAGAAACAAGACAGAAACCAAAACATACTGAATCATGCTGGTTAATTAAAGACTACAGCACTGTCACCCAAATGGAGGGCAGCAGGAATCCACGAAACTCTCAGCTTTCACCACATCCAAACAGGCGTATTTCACAATGAAGGCTTCTGTAGGGATCTGCAGTGAATCTGGAGCCACCCACATATCAAGTATTTTGTTTGTTTTAAACTGACACACTCTTTTCCTGGACTGATAAATGAACGGGAGATGGAAGTGAAAGGGAATAAACAAATCTCACATGTAGAAATAAATACATTTTTCGTCTTTATAACATCAGGAAAAGAGTTCTTGCCAACTTTGAAAAGCAGGATGGCAACTGTGTGTCATTTTATCATCTGAAGCTCATGGAGATGACTTTCATTGGAAAAATAAATCAACTTTGTCACAAAGTCTCTTTCAACTTGATTTCTTGGCTCTATACTGGCCAATACAGATTCATTTATGGTATCAATGCTCGAAAGTCAGAGGCCAAGGGCTACAAAAACAGCCAAGAGATAGTATTTCTTTAACATTTGGAAGTAAGGAAGTACACATTTTCTTAAATGGCTTTTATCAAACAGAACTGTGAAGAGGGACTTGTGTCCGTCTTTCCACCCAGACACCCCACTCTGCTGAATGCCTCTAGTATTGTACAGCTTTGTAATCTGCAACTTCAGATGCTGGGAATCTCAGCATCGCCACTGCCTGGAAGAGATTTTTACTAGCTTTAACTGGAGTGGAAAGATGTCATCCAAACAACAACAGCACTCTGTGGATGAATCCTTATACATGGGAACAGAGCCCATCTCCTCGGATCTTACAGCAGGAGCTGCTGCTGCCTGGCCTGACTAACTCAGCCTGGGTAAATGTTTTGCTGTGAGCTCAAGAAATTCGGTATTTTCCTTAAAAGAGAGAGAAAATTACATTGAACAAGTATGTTAAAATATTTGATTTGAAATTGTTCTGGACAAGGTCTGAAGAAAATACTCTGGAATTGGTCCATTTTCATGATATTGTGATGATGACCTGATCACACTGCTTACTAGTCCATTTTCTGCACTCAATGTGATTAATAAATCCCCCCCTTAGTGATTACCAATTCAGATCCTATTTTTTAAGTTTCTTTTTCCTTTGACAGATTTTTCATGAAAAGCAAGTCATACCAACCTTTCCCTGAGGAAATTTTCATTCCTATTTCTTTACCTTCAGATCGCTCCATACAGTGTTTTGAGTTTCAGTGAATCATAAGAAAAGGAAGGATGGGGTCTGCCATCTGGAAATGATTATGAAAACCTATTGTACTGAATAAATATGCTTCTTTTTTCCTTGCTAATTCTAACACAAAGCAGTGATATTGAAACAGATGCCAGACTAAACAGTGGAGAAAACAATGCAAACATGAACTTTGCCAACAGCAACTTAAGAATTCAGCTTGGTCATAAAGGAAAGCACAGGTTGGAGTGCATGAATATTCTGAAGTGGGTGAAATGGTCTGCTAGGGAAAGTAAAGAGAAGTTTAGGTAGGGTTTTGGGGGGGTTTTCTGCTGACATCAGCAAAATTTGATATCATTGAGAACTAGCCGGACTTAAGCTGCTGAAGTGCGAAATCACAGCAGAAAGGTTTAGTTTCTCAAAAAGCTCTAGGAAAACATGCATCTCTAGCACAAAGAAAGTCAGAAGGAAATCAGCTACAAAGAATGTCTGCTCTATTTCCTCTGAGACAAAGGTATTTCTATCTCCAGAAAAGGCGAAACAATCACAGCTTGCCTTGGGCCCCAGCTCCCACAGCCAGCTCTTTTTTGCGTTTTGTAATATATTTGTTGTTGTTGTCGGGATTTGAGTGATCTGGCACTACTACCAGTCTCCTTTTAAAAGGATTTATTTTTTTTGTTCAAAATATCACTGATTCCACATTTAGCTGGGAATATGGCATTGGATTGCTTGACCTTACTGAAGAATTTTTTCGTGTCCTGCAAATTCAAATAACATTTTGCATATATTTATCTGGCTCATTTATTCTTGATTCAATCAAAACTAAGTTATCAAAACTATCAACAGCCTTTTAAAGCTGATGACACAGCAGCCTAAAGCACAGATCAGGCGTCACAGTGTTCAGTACGAAGAGGTGCCCACCTTGAAGACTTTATGGTCATTGTATGCAGGTGGGAGTGCATGGAGAGGGTGGGGAGAGACAAGCTAAAGATCTGCTCTGGGTACAATCAGTTCACCAGGTAAGCAGTTAAAAGCACAAGACTTTTAAATACTCCTTCCATTTGACATCTGATTTTTGTTTACACTAAGTTAACCTTCACCTTGCTGTTTCTCTTACAGGTACAGAGGTGATATTACTGGTACAGAGGTGTAGGCACAGCTGGCTGGCAGAAGGCTGGATCTGCACTTCTGATTTTCCCTTCAGCCTCCTTCTCCATCTCCAGACTCCTGCCACTGCCCTTACCTGCCTCAGCCCTGTTACCCCATGGGACTTGATGCTGCCCTAAAAGTGTGGTGAGCCCTAGTAAAATAAGTTTACCATTACTTGTTGATTTGGTCTGTGCTTCTAGCTGTGGCACACCTCATTCGTAATGCTGGCACACTTCCATCACAACACCTTTGTCTTCTTAGTGACAAAGCAGGGCAAAAAGAGCAAGACCAAGCAACAGGCTCCTGTCCTGTTCCACATCCGATCCCCAGTGTTAGGATGCAATCACTGTAAGCAGCAAACACAAGATCCTCTCCCACCCATCTCTGCATGGCTGCTACACAGCAGCTCTCTATAATCTTTTCTGCCTGTGTCCCATGGAAAAGCCCACATACACAAGATCTTTAGATTTTGTCCATGATTTTCACATAATCAGAAGCTGGACTTGCAATTCTATTCATTATACTTACTTTTACGGAGAGACTGAGGAGATATTAGTGACGGGTAGGCATAGAGTACTATCAGTCAGCTGACATAAGAGCAATCTACCGATGGTATGTATTAGGGTATAGGCTATCTGGATATTCAAATATTGATGTTAATCATATGCACATTACATATATCAGGTGGCTGCTGACCTTGTAAATCACAAAAGTTATGCCTGAGCTTATTTATCATCTGAAATCCCTACGATGTGATGTTATTCAATTTGATTTTCTATGTTTCACTGAAATGTCAGAATGAGAGAATCCTCTGAAATGCTATAAAAAATATCAATTATGAAAGCATAAGAAGGCTACAAAAGTACAACTTTTCTGTTGTGCTCCACTGATTTTTTCAGTGCAGAAGGGAGCATTTAAAGTTTGGAAATTCTTATGGAAAGAGATAGCTGTTAAGTAGACAAGAAACAGCT
The DNA here is from genome assembly GCA_013397865.1 of Struthidea cinerea. NCBI lineage: Eukaryota > Metazoa > Chordata > Aves > Passeriformes > Corcoracidae > Struthidea > Struthidea cinerea. The sequence continues at coordinate 264,742 of VZTI01003154.1, read as the reverse complement.
CAGGAAATTGGTTAGCTGGGAGTGGCCACACACTGAAGTTGCACAAGCTGTATCCCAGAGTGTCTTTGTTAGCCATGGCCAAATGTGGCCTCAAGTCACCGGTCCAAACTGCCTGGAGGTCTGAGTGCTTGGCAGGGCACGGTTCAGAGTCAAGCTCGTCCCCATGTGGGGATTGATTTTTCCTGCCTGAGAAAACACAGTTGATTTGCCTGCGGCCAAGCTGAAACATGAGCCAATAACAGGAAGTGAGGATGGTGGTAGAGCCTGGACTCAAGCCACGAACCAATATGCAATTAAATTAGGTGCAAATAGCATCACATCAGAAAGCACTGCTGAAACCAACAAGTCAGCTCTGGCTGGAACCACCAGCCAGTTAGGTGTTATCAGGCAGTTATCTAGGCAGGTATTTAACTGGAATCACATTATCATCTCATTTTTTGCTGCATAAGGGAGGGGGTTGATTCCTCTTCTTTTGCAAGTCTTTGGGTATGACTGTGTAAGAACTCAGAAATGAGCAGATTCTCAAATGTTTCGCCCTTAACATATAGACCCAAACCAGCAGAACAGCTTGGAGACAAATCACTCAGTCTAGTCAGTCAAATATCCCAAGTGCTGCTTTCATTAATCTGATCACAGAGAGGAGTTCAAGTGGGAATTTTCAATAGCAGAGTGGTCAAAAAATAATTTTTGCTAATTTTGCTATGAAATTGCTAACCAGCCTCTCAAGATTTTCAGCAAAGTACTGCAACAAGTCAACTGCCCAAACTTTTGCATACATGCCTTTCTATTCCTGATGGCTTGTAGATATCAATTCTGCTATTGGCATCCAGGTGCCTGAATGGCCCCCTATCTGGTTAATGTCTTGGAGCTATGGAGTATCTGGAGCTTCTGCCTCAAAGGAATGAGCAAACTTTCAAACAAGAGCAAGCTAAGTACATGACCTTGAACAAGAAGGACAAATAGGTTTGGACAGACATCTAAGGCTCAGCCAAGTAAGTGCCACAGCCGAATGGGAAACAGGTTGGTGAGGAGAAAGAACAACATACATTGAACAATGTGTGAAACAAGAGGAATGCATATGGGTGAGTAAGGAGGGCAAAAACCAGAAAGCACAACATACAGAAGGCAATTAAATCAGGACAAGAGATGGCCAATGTGTTCCCAGAACACCACTGACAAGATGAGACCTAACCCCACAAAGGGCAGGGCAAATCTGGAGGAGAAGGTTGCTCAGCAGGAGTGGGGTAAAACAAGCAAATTAAAACTTCAAAGCTTACACAGCAAATTGTAGTCTTGTACTCCTATGAACTGTAAGACAAACCTTGTACCTGAATGCTGCTGGCACTTGAATACCATCCCACAAAAGCAAACAGAGCAGCTCCCCTAGATCAGACAGAAATGGAAATCTCCTGACTCCGAGACCACAGTTTGCTGGTTCTGTTTAGTCCTAAAAAGCCCTGGCTGACCATATCAAACATCCGCATTGAGCTATTTCAGGCACTGAAGTGTAGTCCAAAGTCTATGGTCCCTTAGGAGCAACTCTTTGTCTGCAAGCCTCTCGATCAGACACCTGCAGGGCTCTCTGACATAGTAGTCCAAGCCTAGACAGGAAGCTTCTATCCTACATATTGGCTTTTAAACATGCAAGATTTATAATTCAAGGCCAAAAAACTACTACCAGCCTAGTTATAGCCAATGCTACTACAAAGTGCAACAACTGGTAAACAAATTCCAGCTTCTTAATGGTATTAGATAACTCTAGTGGCACCACACATTCCTCTCTGTATACTCATCCTCTCTGTATACTCACTGCTTAGCAGAGTAATTTCAAAAGCATGTTCATAAATTGGAGAGGCTGCAAATGTGATTTGAGTGCTGGAGAAAGCACAATACAGTGAGAGCTGGCAAGTTCAATCTGTACATGTTATCAAAAAAGTGAAAGATGAGCTGATTGTCACATAAAAACTTTCAGAAAAGACAAAAACAGGGATTCAAGGGCTCTTCACTTTAAGGACAGAATGACTTGAGACCTGTATGCAGCCATGGGAGCCAGACAAAAAACTAAACTATATTGCAGGAGCACATTTTAATTGTGACAGTGATAAACTACTGTGGCAAAACTTCAAAGGATGTGGTAAGTTCCCCAATCTTGCTACTTGTCGTATCAAGGGTAGATGCTTTTCTGGGGAAGATGATTTCAGTAAGCGAATTAGAAGCTCAGTGCAGATCTGAGCCAAACTCTGCAGCCTTTGCTATGCAAAAAATGAGGCAAGATTGTCTGATGGTCCCTTTTAGCCTCAAAAATCTGTCTGCGGATTCATGAACCCCTTTGCTCAGTTCTATGCACGGACAGGAGGAGAACTCCGGCACTGGCTGCCCAGAGCCTCAGCGCTGGCAGAGCGGCATCAGCCCCACCGCCCCACGGCTCCCACCCCGCACCCAGGGCAGTGTCAGCCACCCCAGCTCCGCCCGCGGCCCTTCCCACGCGCACGGCTCTGTGAGGACACACGGCACCAGGCCCGGCGGCTGTGAGCCGCTAACCTCGCCCCCGAGGGGGCTCTGGGTGAAATATGTGGCAAATACACACGTAAACACACCCAAACTGACCCCGAATACACGGCCAGGGCGAAACCCGTGGGGAGGGAGGTGGCTGCGAGCTCTGGTCCCCGGCTCTTCCCTGCGCTGTAAGAGGCGACTTCGCCCCCGAGCTCCCTCACGGCAGCGGCGGGCGCAGAGTGCGCCGGGGCCGCGCGGCCGCCAGGGGGCAGCGCCGCGCCGCGCGCGCCTGGCCTGTGCCCCCTCAGGCAGCGGCGCGGCCGAGGCGCGGAAAGCCGGGGCTTTTCACCCAAAGCAGAAGCAGCGCGGGGCACCGGGGCGAAAGAGCGCAAGGAGGTGGCTCCGGTCAAACCCCTCCCGTGGCATTTGGAAGGGATGCCATGAAGCTGATGGAGCATTTGTCGTTGCCCTGTCTTTGCGCGCAAAGTCTCCCACGAGGGGAGCAGCTGTGACGCACGCCCGGATTTATGTTCGCAGGGAATATCCGTGGGGAAACAGAAGCTGTAAATGTCTAATTCTTCGGCTTAGTAACTGGTATGTTTTAGGAATTTACTGTCCTTGTAAACTTGGAGGATTTGGAGCTTATGTAAAACAACTGTGCGGTGAGGCAGACCTGCTGTCTGTGTCACGCCGAATTCATGTGCTAAGCGTCATTTCTGATCCCATAAATGCCAGCTCCAAAGTGCTTGCAGAACTTGCTACACAACAGCGGTTTTTCTCCGCTCACTCTGAACCCAGAAAATGTGCTGTTTTATTATAAAATGAAATTTGGCCGTTATGTTTAGCACACGCTGATAATTACGGCAGAAATACTGTGGCAATGGAAGTTTGCAGCAGAAATAGCCATCACCTTCCAAAGCACTCAGCGGATTTCCAGAATTTGTACTTGATATATGGCAACACTATAAGAGGCAGTGGCATGACACAGTAGGGGTGGAAATATCCTAATTGCTCAGAAGATGAATTTTGGCCTATCTCTCTTTCTTTTCCCCCATGCTGTGATTTTTGTATTTATTAAGAACAAACTACCAGGAAATTAATTTTAAATTTAAAATTACTGTGCACTCAATTCCTATTGCAGCAAAGCCCAAACATTAGGACTTGTCACTGTTCCCAGTTAGCTAGAGTGAGCTGTCTTTGCCATTGCCACTTTTCCTGAGCAGTCATATCCATTTCTTCCCTAAATCCTGCCTGGCTCTTTTTCCTTCACTGATAAAAAGCGGCAGGAGAATTGACTCAATTCTTTTATCTTAAGGTCCCTTACTTTCTTCAAATACATCTTCTTCACAAAATATGGACCCAGCTCTTGAGGGGGTAAAGAATCAAGAAGAGGTTTTGCTTCTTACTTCATTTTGTTGTATTATATCACTAAAGTTTAGTATCTTTTCTTGCGAGTTTATAATCATCAAAATAGTTCCTTTTAATGAACAGTTACATTCCCTATGCTTGAAAGGGAAATAACAACAAATAATTAGTTTTAGAAGGTAAATAAATTCAACAGGAAAGAGCTATACTTTAACATCAAGTGTAATTTTTTTTTTAGATTTGTTGGTTATTATTTCCTGTGACTGCAGTTTATCTGGAATGAAGGGCTACATGCAATCTTTTCTAAATAAGAGTGTTCATTAGTTTTTCTGGTATTGTTTGTAGATCTAATGTCACAAATGAGCAAATCAAAAAACCCACTTACTTCAAACAATCTGAAGGGTCCTTCAGACTCCATCTATTGCTGCTACCTACTCACTGCCCCTTTGATACTGAAACAGTTAAAAATGTCTGCAATTTCTTGACTGGGCCAAATTGCTCCCTGGTGCAATTCCATAGAGTATATCAGAGATGAATTTAGCACAATTTCGTCAGCATTATAAAAGCTGTATTCGGTCATTAGCCAGCTGATAAATTATTCAGGAGATTTTCTTCCATGTGGCTCATTAGGGATAAAGAAAATCCTTTTCCAATCAGTCATTGTCTCGTGTTTATTTTTGGTACTAGTTTAAGTAACGCACCACATTAGCAAGTGATTGATGACATTGGCAGGCAGTGGCCAATGGACCATGGCTCCTCTGTGTCCATGAGTAGGTGCAACTGGAGCCCGTCCCACATCCCACTTCGAACACAAGCAGGTTGGGGCTGGCAGTGGCAGCCTTGTGTGTGCCCCTGCTCCCAGAAAAGTTTCATCCCACATCAGCCACGGGGTAGCCCCACGGTGCCCAGCTGCAAGTGCCTCTGACTGCTCGTTCCATACTGGCATCCTCTGTGGAGCTGCCAAAGTGCTGATTAATGCTGCTCCTGATGGGGAGCTCTGGTGAGCACACGGGTCTGCAGCAGCAAATCCTCACATGACGAAAGAGAACTTTCTGTCACTGCTGACAGAGCCCAAGGCTAAAGCTGTGCAATGAAAACAAAAATGAAGCTTTTTTTTTCTGTTACAGATTTTGGGAGGTGGACACTGAGCAGAGCACACCCGGTTTTGTTAATGGTGAGGAGTGTGTGTCATTGCCACAGACAGGTGGCTTTGAGTTCAGGTGCCAAAGCCCCACAGTGCTGATTCTTCTGCTTCCCAAACCCTACAAATACCCATATTCTCTCAGCATCAGCTTCTGGCTGCAGTGTCCAACACAAGCACACAAGACCTGCTCACTGAAACGTCTAAATGCTTTGCAGCTTTCACAGCTGGATGATTATGCCCATTTCCTTGCTATTCATGTTCTATTTATAGTGAACACAGAGAGAGAAGTAGTGTGTTTTCCCCATTGCTCCCTCTCCATCCAGCCATCAGCTCTTGAATGACTGCAACAACCAGCTAAATAGTGGGACATCTCAGCTAAAATCTCTCTTCCACCAGCTCTTTAAGAACAGGAGATCGATCTTCAATCTCGCCTCGCATTCTTGTCATCAAGTCTGTGATGAACCGGTGTTAGATTGTTCGCTGAACTTTTTGTTTGTTTCTTTGTTTGTTTGACTTTCTGTTTGTTTTGTTTGTTTATTTGTAGAACTTTTTAAGATACAAACCAGAGAATGGGGAGGGATTGAGTTCTCCCAGCTGAATGTCCTGGATATAGGCTCATTGCCCTTCAATGTAAATAGTTAATTGTGCTGCGGATCTACCATGAGGCACTACCATGAGCATCTGAGATACAAGCAGCCAAGAGGGACTGAATTTTTCATCATAGCCCAAGAACAATGGAATTAAAGTGATTAAAGGTATTTTTCAATTTAACATTAAAAAAAAACCCCAGACAAACAGAACCACACTTAACTGTAGATACAGAGTTTTATTTGGATCGTTTAAAAGCAGGTCTGCCATTAATTTTAATGTTGAATTTGTAAAACACAATAATACAATTTATTTTTTTCTTAGTTCTATTGCTTCATGGTGTCTAAAAAGGAATGGAAAGTTTTCCATCTGCCTAGCAGGAATGTCGAGAAACTGATCCGCAGAAAATAGAAAAAAATTAAAACTATTTCTGAGTTCAGAAGTGCAGCAACTTGTAGGTGAAACATTCACATCCACCTGATATTTCAGAACTGTTATAAAATGTGGCGAGGAATTACAGAAGCTTCTAGCGGACATAGAGAGAATTATGAACTATACTAAAATTGTCTCTATAAAATGGCACTAGTTTTATCCCTACTTGAATTATGTAATTCTTTTCATATAGTCACACCACAACATAAATGGCTGGCCCATTCTCTCTTCTAGGGAAAGAACAAGCAAACCCATCAGTCAGGATATGTCTGTCATACTAGTTTGGGCTCATTGCACTAGGGCCCAAAAGATAATGCCCAGCTCTGCAGGACAATACTCACTGCTCTGTCACGAGGGTGAAATTAATTCACATTAAGAGATAGAGTTGTGCACTCATAAAGCCGATAAGCATGCCAAAGCTTTGATGCATTATACAAAAAGTCAGTATCAGGTTTCACTCCCCTTCACTTCTGCCTCACTTAAAAAATTCCCCACTCAGCTCTGTTATTTCCAATCCAATCCAACACAAATTCTTTGCAATATAAGCACAGAGCTCAGTCCTCTCAAAAACCAGATGATATTTAAATTAGCTTCATCTATTTGCTTATTTAAAGCAGCATGACAGCAGGGATAGCTGAGCTCCACCTTGATGGTATAATAAACTTGAACTCAGTGTTATGTGCAGGGGATTGATTTACACTGTTGACAGATTCTAGGCTTCAACAATGAATGTGTTAGACGGGATGTAAATGCAAATGGCCACATGGTTTCCTGAAGACATGAGTGTTCCTCATGGTCTTATACTAATCGCTTCCACATTTAGCTCTTATTTTTCTCTCTATAAGCTCTCTGCTTTTCCCAGGAAGGTTATGACCATCCACACTGAATGCATTTATTCAGCAAATCAAAAGTTTTGGAGTAATAGCCATTGATTCTAAAAAAACCAAACACACGAACCAAAACCCCCTAAAAAAACAACAACAAAAAAAGAATTTTGCTTTCAGAAGTATCCCTTGAAGGTACCTTTTAATATGTGTTAGACCACAACCCTGACTAAATGAAAACTGACATAGGGTAAAAACCAGTATAAGAAACGTCAACCTGCATTTCCTATGTTGATATAGATAAATTTATACTCTTTTTTCACCATCTCCAAAAACTTGAATCAGAAACACACATCTGTGACGACAGCCTCAATTTTTGCCAAAAGGTAGTGTTGGCTTTCCCTTGTTTAGCAGCCTTTGTCTCGCTCCCATTCTTGAGAACGATGGAGCAGCCTTTAGTACGAGCTCTCAGACTGACTTTCAGCATGTGAATGTTTTGCTGGTGGCTTGCAATGAGACAAAAATTCCCCGAGATGTTACCTTTCCCCGGAATTTTTTCCTTGCTCAAATCAAAACATAAATTTTGAGCTATAGAAAACCTGCTAAAAGAAGTAGGAAAAGGAGAAACCCCGATGTCTTAGCACTATAACTGCCCATTGAAAAATGACTCAGTTCTTATCAAGATAATGCAGCTATGGCCATGCTGCCAGCATGGTAGGAAACACTCTGCACCTCGAGCTCCTGAGCAGAGCCTACACAGCCCTGTCCCAGAGCACTGCCCACCACAGCACCCAGCTCCTTCCCAAAGCCCATCTGCTGCGTGCAGGCGTTGGCGTGCTTGGCCTTTTGAGGAAGGAAATGACCTTGCCTCAAAGGGGGCATGGTCACAGCCAAAACCGCAGCTGCAGTTTTGCAGAGGGACTACCGAGACCTCAGCTGGTGTTACCTTTTGTCTTCCTGATTCTTGCACTAAAGGAAGCAGAAGCCACACAAAGTTAGAGGAATATCTTGACTGGCAATGAAGTAATTCTTTGAGTTCAAGCCTCTGACACAGCTCCCAGTGACCTAAATAAAATTATAAACACAAAGGACTTGACCTTGTATGAAACTGCTTTATTGCTTTGTGAGGGAAAAGAAGTAATGGAAGGACAGACAGAGCTGACAGACAGAGCTGTCCATCCAACTCCAGCCTGGCAGGCAACAAGTACACACACCTGGTAGCTGATACGAGCCAGCAAGAGGTGCCCACAGTTTCCAGCATAAACTTATTTCCTTGGTTGTTTGTATAGTGGCAGCCTAACAGTTTGACCCATCCTCTTCCCTTGTACTCTGGAGGAAGCAAATGCAAGTGAAAGATTTCTCCCAGTTTCTCTGTGGAATCAATAGTCAAATCAGTATTACAAACTCATGGTTTGTCCAGGCTCTGCTCAGTAGCATTTTGTCAAAGTATAAACATCCTAGGCTCTGTTTGCCCTTGATCTTGAAACTGTTGATCTTATTTTCATTTTTAAAGAGATTTACTGCCAGAATTCAAAAAAAATGGAGCCTTAAGCTAAAACCAAAAAGGTCACAATGTTCACAATACCCTTGATAACACTGAGAGCACTGCATATCTTGCAATAGCCTTGCAGTCTCTGCTGAGTTATTGTGTAAAGACTCACAGAAGAAAAGATTTGGTTTAGCAACACCCAGATTACAAAAAGCCAACCTTTCAAAGCAAAACAGGAAGCCAGATCTCTGTGCCAGCTACCTGACTCACGGCAATGGAACCATTGGTAAAGTGCTGTTCAACACCCAGTTGGTGAAGGCCTTCTCACAAAAAAAAAAAGATTAGATGACCCAAAAGGTCACTGCTATTTTTTTTATTCTTTTTGCATTGTATCTTGTTTTTATTATTTGGGACAGATTTACTTTCAGAGACTTTTATATGCTATGGGGAAGTCTATTAAATTATTACACTGCACTTCCTTGTTCTTATGTTTAACCTTTTACAAACTTGAAATCTCATGGTGTTCTCAAAGCAGGCTTTATCTCTCTGTTTTAGAGAAAGGGAAGGAAATCAGGTCACTACAGTCAAGTGTCTGCATCATGATTAGGACCGTGGACCTCAGCCTGTCATTCAACCCTAGTCAGGGATGGTCTGTGGTGGACAGGGGTCCATCATGGCAGGGCAGCATTTTGAGCTTCAGCCTGAGGTTGCAGGGAAGGTGCTGTTCTCTAGACAATTTGCAGAAGGGTTTTAGAAAACCAACAGTTAAAGTAAAGTTGTAGCCAAAACAGAGAGTAAAATTGCAGTTTCATTATTCTCAGCTGTTTCCAGAAAACAACATCAACCTGGTGCGGGTGTATAACACAAGTTTAATCACCTTAATAATGCCCAAAGAATTTGTAGCTTGCCCAGCTTTAGAATTTAAGGGACTGTTGTTTGTGCAAACTCTGCTCAGAAGTATTTTGCTGTCAAAAGTTGGAAAACATCCCACAGACCAAAATCTTCAGACACTGTGTTCATTTGCCCAGAGCACGGTCTTGGATACTCTTTGTGTGACCCATCTTTTTGAAGCAGCATATGCGTCATTCTGCCTGGAAAGCAAAGCAGAGTCGCAGAGGGCTCAGAGCTGGACGGTATCAGAAGGGCAAGAAGTCAGTATCTGAACAATTGGATCACACTCACTGTACTGGGGTAATTAGGTTGAAATAGCCAGTGGTGCTGCTGTCCTACCAGGAGTTCTTCATAACAGACAAGAGAGATGAATAAAATACTTTGCTCTAGATTTCTTTTAGCGCAAACATTGCCTGTTGCAACAACCTCATCAACACTCAAAACTGTGCCTTCAGCTATTGTCACTGCTCCAAAGTATCTCAAAGTAGTGAATGCTTAGTATTGAGACATTTTGCATAGTCTAATAACTCTTTGGCTAGAAAAGAGATAAACCTTCATTTCTAGCATACTGCATTCATCTTAAATCACATTCCTCTGCACTCTCTTTCTCTGCATTGTAGCATAATGGTGGAAAAGGCTGTAAAGCTGTTTCAACTTCTCACCATCCTTGCTGCAAATTTCCACATAGACAGCCTGGATGCCAGCACACTGACTAGTGTGTTTTAAAAAGTATCATATAAGCTCATGGAAGAAGTTGCATATGCTCCTGAAGAAAGAAATGTGTTGAATGCCCATGCCTACCGGACAATCACTTTCTAAACTTTTTAGGTTTGTATATAGCAATATCACCCAGCTTCAGCAGTTAATTACCTTGCTTGGTATTGCTGTGGCTTAGTAAATGTTCTTTTGTGTTTTGGTCACAGGGTAGAAACCTGAAACAGGTACCCTGGGAGAGACCAAGATTCCTGTCCTTAACTGTAGATGGCATTCTTCATCTGTTCATCTGAGTTAATGCTGGAGGAAATTCAATATTGCTGAGACAAATGAATTATCTTCATGTTCCCTTGATTAATGTTATCAGTCTTCTCCCATGTTTAATTAAATAGTACTTTTAACTGGAAGGAATGCATGTTCATAAAATCTGAAGTTGCATAACTATGTTACTTGGAAAGATTAAAACGACTTTCTGCTGTTCTTGCCCTAGAAGCTGAGGAAATGGCATGTCTTTGAGTGATCTGGAGTGTGTCCAGATAAATTCTTCCACTGTGTGCTATGAGGAAGAAAAAGCTGTAAGGCCTAAAGGCCTGGAGACCATTTTCAATTACCTTGCAGCAATAGTGAGTAAATCCAACCACATTTTGAATTTTCAGTGTTATCTCTAGAGAAATCTCAAATAATTTCCTCTAGTAGGTGGATTTTGGCTTGCCCAAAATTTCTCATGTGTACTTGGTTATCTGAGACAACTCTGCACTCTTCTATCAGCTTTAGAAAGGTTACAAGGAAAAAAAAAAGATTTTTTTTTTTCTCAAATTTAGCAAAAAGTGTAGTGAGATTAAAAAAGAGAACTAATCATGTTTGGCTAGAACCAGACTGAAGTACAAGGAAGCAAGTTATCTATGAGTATCCCATGCAGCTCTGAGTACATTTTACTCTCTAAGCTTTTCCAGCCCTGATCCTTCTTCTGATGTAATTCCGTCAGTGGTATCAGATTATGTACATCATTCATGATGCAGGCAAACATCCACAGAGGAGTAGACTTAAGGACATAGGGTTCATATGCTCTTGTGACCTGGGAGAGTAGACAGCTTCTAATCCTGGGAATAAATCTTCCAAATAGAAATGCAATTCAATTAAATTATTCATTTCCCTTCTCAGCTTAATCAAAGATTAAGCTACGAGAAATACGTACTTGTGCCAGATAACTGAAAACAGATGGCTGAAATTTGTTTAGTTCACCAGAGAAATTGGTAGGTCAGAGACATCAAGTCCCTTATATAGTAGGATTTATTTTATAAAAAAGAACTTAGTTTGGGGGTAACTCTCTTGATATTTACATTTTTATTTCTGTTGTGACAGTGAGGTGCAGTCAAAATTGTTAAATGATTTGTTATCCACATGGATGAGAGGATTACAGGAAACATTTCACAGGGATGTATTAATGTTTTCACTTTTTTTTCTGTGTGAATAGTGTTACCAAAATATTGATTTCAGCCTTCTTTATGACCGAGTCAAAACCAAGTATTTTAGTCTTATGGAAGGGGAAACATTCAGATAAAGCCTAAATAAAATATTCTGGAAAGTTTGGGGGTTTTTTTGATGGCAGTTTGGGGCCCAGTGCAAACAAAATAAAACATTGAATTCAGCTACAGAACTAATATTAGTTTTGATCAGTTGTAAATATTATCACTTTCTATTTCTACAGCACTTACCAGCAACAAAATTGAAAGAATATGAATTCTTTGGCTCTTACAGAAGTTCATCTGGATGGTAGTGCTGTTGAATTTCTTTTGTAGAAAAATTAGTGATTGAAAGATAAAAATGATTTAGCAAAGCCCTTTCTAGGGGTTGTGCCTAGATTTCACTTTGCCTTGTATGGATTTTCTGAAGACAGTGAAGGGAGACAGAGTAAACTGTACTTATCACTTTCCGCTGTCTCCATTTTCACAGCTTGGGTCAATGTGCCTTCATTGATAAGGGACAGTGAGGAAGCTGTGATGAGTCTTGTCTCTCCCGTTCACAGTGTTGCTGGGTTCAGCCTTTAGCTGATAGGAGCAGAAATACAGATCAGTCACCATGAGAAAACTGGGACAATCCTGTATTATTCCTGAATAAAACACTTAGATACACATTTTTCTTCATAACTGAAAAGGTACTAGTGTTCTTGTTTATGGTTTATTATTATTAGACATGCACAGAATGGTGTATTAGAATTGAGGAAAAGGGCATTAACTAATTGCTTTTTGCATTGGTTCATCTGCTAAGTAACTGTATAAAAACTTAAGATATCTGCCTATCGGGTCCACCCTTAACGGATGCCACAAAAAGAACCACATCCACTGGCACCAGGTGAAGGGCTGGACCGCAGCCTGTGGGAACTTCTGTGGGAGTGCAGTGTAAGTGTAATGACTAATGAAGGCAGGCTTAGATTTGCTGCTGATTATCACAAAATGGCAAAATATTTCACAGAGTTCACTAATATCAACAGGATTTTAGAACATTTAGCTCTTATTGGTGGATAGAAATTACATCACTAAAGCTGGTTTTGTACACTGGAGAATCCATTACAGTGCAAAAGCCTGACAACGTTCAAAAGTCCAAACTGCAACATGGTCCCTAAAGAAGTCAAACGTAAAATAGAATTGTGTAGCCCAATCTGTCTAAGCTCATGGATGATATACATCTCAATCTTACCTGGGTTTTGTAAAGGGTCATCAAAACAAGTTCTTGAGTTAGGGGCTTTTCTTTTTCAAATTGAACCAATGTGAATGAGGTCTTTGGCAACATGGCTGATAAGAATGAACAGCCATATTCTGTGAGGAAACAGACCAAGGTTATATAAAGTCATCCTCTTGTATGTTTTACAGTTCCCTGTATGTTCTCAGATCTGGAAAATATGCTTCACAGTGACAGTTTAACTAGAATACTGTGAGCTGAAACGTGCACCAGGTTTCTAAGTTTCATTTCAGGCAGAGAAAAAAAAAAAACCCAGGTTTGGTTTTTGTAAACATGAGCCATTTTGGTATTAGCTCAATCCTACAACTCAGTCTGTTTCAGACAGCTGTGGCTTTGCACAGATCTCTAGAGTCAAGCAGCATGTTAGTGACTCCCTCAGCAGCACACCACTATACAGAGACAGCACATTTAAAATATGCATTCATAAAGTCACATTCTATAGTGCAATATTTTTATCACTTCAGTGAGGATGCACCTGATGTGGTGCTCCAGATGATGTCATCTACATTACAATTCTACAGCAAAGCTGAGGTTAGCAGAATTGCAACCATGTTGGCTGCCTGGGATCATAAACATAAGTATCTTTAATTAATAGACAGCTTTGCAGCTATTTGGAGTCTACTTTGATATATTTAAAACTGCACCAGTGTCTTTCCAGTGAACTGCTACAAGGGCAAACATGAACAAGACCAAGGCAAAATCCATCCTTACTGGGTATAGTTAAATCCCACCTCAGTCATTTCCCTTGGCTGTGGTGATGGATTCCCCAGGCTACTCAAATGGTTGTAAAACCTCTCCATTTTGCACTCGGTAAAATGAAGAAGGGATGATCATGGATCCTCTATAACAGCGCAGGGACTGAGCCAACACATCAGGGCAGCGCAGAACCTCATGCTCTGCGCCGTCACATGTGATCCTTACAGGTGTCTGTGGGAATTAGTTCACAAATCCCTTTTCTCAAGTTTTGTAAAGGGATTTGGCTAAAGTAAAGATCACCATATAATCTGGAGACAAACATTCAGAGGAGTAATGGTCGTCACATTGTGGATTCAGTGCTGCGAAGTTTCAGGTGACCCATTTTGACCACATCTTTGCAAATCCATTCAGTGATTTTTGCACATCAGATCCATTCAGTGTTTTGAAAGAGTGCTTTGGAAAAGGAAGTTCATGATTCTTCTTGTATCATGTGAACTCTGTGTAGGCATATTTTCTAATACCATAAGAACAGATAGTGCATTTTCCCACTCGCCTAGAAACTGAGTTAATGCAGAATGACTAATATATCTGTTTGGACTGTCAAAATACTCATTGTAAACTTGATGCATAATTTAGCCTAAGTACATCACAGCAAAGGATACAGTCCAAGGAACACAGTTTCTTTTCCCTTGATTAGTAAAGGCTTGGAAATCAGGCTTAAGAGCATTCTGTGCTCCCTCAAGGTCAAGAAAAAGATGCAGTACTTAGAAATATTTCATTCTGAGGCATTAATCAGTACTTTAGCTCACCCCACATTGCTCAATAATTTACTTTAAAAACTTCCATGTGGCTTCATCTACCCTTCCCCTCTCTGTACAATGTTTTTTTCCCCTATCAGGGTGGACAGTGCAGACCCCAGGGCTGCCCAGGCAGTCTTTGTGCCACAGTCAGTGGTAGTTTGACAGAGCTCTTGGAACAAAGTGTGCACTTCAGTCTTCTATAAAGTGTCTGCTTCGTGGGAAATATTGGGCAGACCCCTGACAGAGACTAGAGCAAACCCCCAAATTTATTTACCTTGTATGTATGATTTCTTGAGTTTGGAATTTGCCACCAGGTAATGCAAGCTGACTCTATAAAGGTGATATAAAACATAGGGGAAGGTCAGGTTTTTGCAGGAACTACAGGGTCAGGTTTTTTAGGAGCTATGTGCAGCATCAGCAAACATTTTACTTACAGCCTTCTTCCCAGCAATTTATTTCCAAAATAAACTGCAGTGATTGTGCCAGTACTAAAACAATCATTCCCCTGACTCACCAGTGCTAATAAACTTTCTGACACACAAAGAACAGGGGATGTTCAGACAACACCAGGTCTTTTTCTGTCATAAAACTGATGAATAACAGTACAGAGCAAGAAAATATTTGTGAAGAAAGATTACCAAACCAATGAGCATCACATGGGACCAATCCAACTGGATCGAGAACAGTCTGTATGGCTCATGGGGACACAGTGCTGCACCCAACAGCCCTGGCTGGAAGGTGAAAGCCCTCTTGGCACCCTTGAAAACTTACCCCTGTGACACAGTTCGGTGCTGAACAGGACACTTGCAAAATTCAGAATTTTATACCTTCCTAATGCTGTTTAAGGTTTTTAGCCATTTTACAGAAAAACAGTATTAACGTGGTTCAACAAAGTCTCCTGTGTGTTTGTTTTGTATAACATCTTATATAAAATTTATTAGTAAGTCTGAAGAACTTGGCTATAAATAATTTAAAATTGTTTCTTCAAACGACAACACACTGAAAGTATATTTTCCCTCCTGTTGAAAAAAAAAGTAAGTCTTTGAATGACTTCTATAATGTGCAGCACTGAATGTCTTGATTAATGAAACCCCAAGGGTTATAGAATAGAGCACATATCAGAGGAAAAATTCTAATGCACAGAAGCCTATTATTTTGTAATAATTACTATGCAATTACAAGCATCCATTGCAGCCTGTTCATCAGGAGCATTTCTATTTTATCATCACTGAAATACTCTAATATCTGTTAGTCAGCTGAGAGTTGTGAGATTGCTACAGGAAGGAAACTGTACTTTTAAAGTGTGGAAGGTGCTCATTGATTTATCTCAGAAGCCAGTCAGAACATATCAGGATAATATTGCTGTTTAGAAAGGAAGAAGCTTGGACCCCAATGAAAAACATGAATGTCAGCTTCAGGTTTGTCAACATGGCATCATAGAATCAAGTATTTCAAGTACTCTCAATGAGTGTATTTCAGGTGCCTTCGGATCATCAATAAAAGGATAAAAAAGCTAAAAATAGAGGAATTGTTTTCACTGCATTTATGAATTCGAAATCCTGACTGACAACAGCTCCAGCATCTTTTTACTGCTCCTTCAGGATTTATCAATCAGCTTAAAAAGAAATGATAGCCACAGTTTTGTGGTTAGAAAAACAAAGAGCTCTAACTAAGAAATAGTAAAAAAAAGAAATGTCAATAAATACATTAATATCACATTGTAATGCTTCACTCTTATTTCCAAAATTCCTCTATTCAATTCCATAGTTATCTAATTATATACAATTAAACAAAAAATAAACTAGTGGCAGATAGTCATTATGTGAACAAATGATATTTTGTGAAAAAAATTATAAGGATTGACAACAGCAAAGTACTATGACCAAGGTGAGAAGAGCAAACCAAAATGCTCAAAAGTAAATAAAGCTTTAGTGAAAGTATGCAGTGGAAAAGCATATGGGAAAGAAAATTCAGAAAAAATGCAGTAAAGGCATATGGATAAAACAAATGGGAAAGAAAAAATAAACAAGGAAAATGCTGTTTTAAAAAACCAGAGCTTGAAATATCATATTCCCCCTTCATTGAAAACAAATCTAATGTCTACTTCTTTTATGTGCAGAAGGGTAAACACTGGGTGAAGCATGCTGGCTTCCAAAAGCATTGCCAACATAAATACTGCCAGGAAACACAAGCTGTCCCTTGCATTTGCCCTGCAGTTAATTCTGTTGTTCTGACTTCCACAGGCACAAAACTCTGTGCAGGTTGTTGGTTAATGCTACACCTGAACAATGGGCATTAACCCAAATGCTGCTGGGGCAGGCTCGGGGTGTGTGCAGGGCTGCTCAGCAAAGAGAGGGGTACGTGAGCTGTGGGGTCTCCGTGGTGCCCTGTGGGACAGCAGCCGCAAACCCACAGGCTCCCTCTTGTCTGCTCGTTAAGCTGTTCTAATAGGGTATCTTTCAAACTTGGCATTTCACCTCAGAAATGCAGAAAACCTACAACTGCACTCAGAAAACCTACAACTATCTCCACAGCTGAGGAGAATCTTATAGCTGCACACTCAAGAGCTGGAAACTGCTCTCAAATCTTCATTAGCTGCCTGCCTTGTTTCCCCAGAATTCATCCATCCACACATGGCTAAAACAAATTGTCTGTAACCAAGCTTGCCTACTGGTAAGTATGTGATAAAATACTGGAGTATGAGAACCACTGGAAAATTTGAGGACTTTAAGCAGATCTTTCTCAGGTCAATTAGAAGTGACAGGGTTGCCAGATGTGGTAGACTACATGGAAAACCTGCCCACTGGGGCACAGCTGCCAGCATCTGCTGAGGGTGGACATAGAATCATAGAATTGCTGAGGTTGGAAAAGTCCTTTAAGACCATTGAGTTCAGCTCTTAATGCAGCACTGCCAAGTCCATCACTAAACCATGTCCCTAAGTGCCACATCTACATGTCATTTCAATACCTCCGAGGATGGTTACTCATCTTCTCCCCAGGGCAGCCTGTTCCAATGCCTCACTACCCTTTTGGTGAAGAACTTTTTCCTAATATCCAATATGAACTTCCCTTAGTGCAACTTGAGTCTGTTTCCTCTTGTCTTGTTGCTTGTCACTCGGGAGAAGAAACCATGTCAACCTTTCTGAAGGCTTTTCTGGCTCTATCAATATCCTTTTGTTTGGTGACTTCAGTTCCTTGCTAAGGGAGGAGGCAGGGTGGTGAAAAAGCTGTTCTTATGGTTCAGAGATTCTGTGTAGGGTCCACAACATATGCCTGGCATTTCATATACCTGTTCTTCCTGGGGACAGAATTATTTTTTGTTGACATCAGTTTATTTGCCCTCACCTTGATGTATGAGTGGGATCATGGCATTGTAGCCAAAGAAGGTCGAGACTGAGATGGTCGTCAAGCAAACCTTCCTGAGGCTGGGGTGTGCTCAGTGCCAACAGTCTGTCCAGTAGCACCCATGAGCTAGTCTATGGTTATGAGTACTACTGGGACAAAATAAGGCAAATACAAGGTTGTTTTAAGTTCAGAATATTGCTGAGCCTGGATAAAAGCCACATTTCTTTTCCTTGTCTGAAGAATTGCTATGGGTCCTTTATACCCTTAAGACACTCAGAATTATAGTTATTTGGGGAGGAAAATATGAAATGCTTTTATATCATGTCCCCATTCATTTAAAGAAAACTTTACATGTCATGGCTTTGCCTTGAATATTTTTTCTTTGATGTAGGAAAGAAAGGTAACATCATACTTGAAATCTTTTCATGGATGAATGTAACATATACTGAGTCTGTGTCAGGAACAAATATTTCTCCCCTTCTTTTTTGCCTCACCAATTAATTTTGCATGAAATGACAACATTTGCCTTATTAAAATTTCTGTGCTTGTGGCACAACTAAAGTGTGACTGACTTTTACAACTGAAAGTGTGAGCTAAAAATAAACAAATCTTGACTTGATTGCTGTCTCCTATATATTTTAAAAGCTAATGTATGAAGGTAGTCACTGAACCAAAAACATGCAATGATCCATGGATCACTCAAAACTATTTTTCCCATAGTCTAGAATCTGGAAATTAGTCCAAACTAGGAAACACTTAGATACAGCACGTACATAGGTAGCAAGCAGAACTCTGTAATGACCTGTTAAGGTTCACATACTGCTCAGTATTTTCTTACTCAAGAAGCAATGTTCAGCCATCTCAGCTCTTGAAATGAGGTAACAAATTTCTATTGACAACTATGAATGCACTTGCAACTCAGATTTCCCCGAAGTCCAAGTCTTGACTCCACAAGACTGATTTCCTATGTCACCAGTAAGTCAAGTCATTATTCGATGTTAAATGTATAAAGTCAAAATGCAAAAAATGCAATTGAGTATCATAAATGTATCAATAAAACCCAGAAAACCTATCTCAGGAGAGGACTGGCCAGGCTGTTACTAAGCAAAAATATTGACAGTGTTTCCCAGAGTGGTAGAATCACTTCATTGTTTTTCCCATGTCCTAGCTTGAGAATGAGCAACAGGCAAAATGGATGACATTTTTAAAACTATCCAGTACTAATGTTTTGAACATACCAAACTTTCTGAATGTTCAAATTAAAATGCATGCATGCATTACATACATATCTGTTTTAAGTGTAAAAATAGAGTGCACAATTAATGTATGACACACTCCGCAACCTCTGGGCAATTTTAGAAGGGTAATCAAGATCTCTGATGTTTTTCCATTTATTCTAAAATATACAGACAAGGTTTCATGAAATTTTGTTCTGTTTACTTGTTTATTATTGTTTTCTTTTATTAATTTTGTTTTCTTTTACTACATTGTCATTTCATTTGTTAACAGGTAAGCATTCTACATTTCTTTCCTTATTTTTAAAGCTAGGCAAAATCATCATAAAAATAAGACAGTGGGAAAGAAATACAGGCTGGTTTAAGTCAGAAACTCAAGAAAGTTAGAGTAATGGTCCCCAGGTAGCAAATTCAAAATCTTTCTGCCTGCCCCCTGTGAAAAGTTAGTTGCTGCTTCTTTCTGCTTTCCAAGCAGCCTGACAATGGGAACTTAAAACAGTGAAAATGGAGAGTAAATACCCCTGAGAGTGCTTGACAAAAAAAAACCCCAAGCTGTGTCTTGAATGGAAAGCTTAAAAAGATATTATTTAATGGCAGAGATTTTGCAAAAAAAAAGTTTGCTCTTATAAGCCAATGATTCAGTAGCATTTTTGAGATCAGGAAATCCTTTCTCTACAATGGATACTTTGTCATGCCAAAAGACGGATCTAAAATTGCATTGTGACTCATTCATAAGGCATTCAAACATTTTATTTTCTTCAAATGTCTGGAGTTTGAATCATCCAAATCTCCATTAAAAAAAAAAAAAAGGCAGCAAGCAAGCACTCTTTCCTTTCGGATGGGATGTTTTGAGGAGAGGCTACGCCTTTCTTCAGCCAGTGTGGCCACGTGTGGCACCCAAACTTTGGTAATAGCCCTCAGTGGTGTTTGCAGTATCCCGGGGGCTAAGGGGCTGCTCACCAACTTGTCTCTACAGATTTTTACCTCTAATAGAGCTTTTCAAAGAACAAAAGTGCTTTGGCTGTGGTAAGGTATGTGTACATCATTATGTCTTTGTACAAGCTATGTACCGTTGAAATTAATCTGTTTAGACAAGTTCCTCATCTGATTCACAGCTTAAGTAACATACCCTGAAAAAATTTTCATGGGGTTTTATTAATTTCCTGTTTTGCTTTTATTCAAGTATTGTTGATGTAAAATTTTTTAGATTATCATGGGAACAGCAAAGATCTTAATCACTGACATTCATGAAACTCCACAAATTGCTCTCAAAAGAGATTTTATTCTCTGGTATGCTATGTATTCATAAAAGCACCAATAATGACGTCACAGGGGGTTGGAAGAATAAGTGCACAGATATTTTAAGTCAATGTTCACTTGTGAAATGTGAGTGGTAATCTGTGAGAATTTTTGTTTTAATTCCTGAGAAAACCTATCATGGTTGTTTTGTTCCTCCTTTTGGTTGTCTGCTGCACTGTTCACTGCTGAGCACTTTTCACTTGCGAGAAGTAGAAAATGGAGGCATACATGAAGAAAGTTCATTTTGTTATCTTCCACATTTTTCTTCTATGTGGGAGTGATTGGATTTTGATCATAAATTTAAGAATTACTGGATAAAATTAATTTAAAATTTATATGAGAAGTACTACACCGTGTAGATGATCAAAAATCTTGTTTTTTCAATCAAGTGCAAACCATACTATGCCATTTGTTGATCAAGAACAAGAGCATCACATCACCTGGAACAACTAGTCAGCTCACACATTATAAACCGAATCAGTATTGAGATGGTTGGTAGAGTTACTAATGGCCCATAGTTAACCAGTGATCACTAATTCAGAATCAATATCCTGTTAATACAACAGATATACCCCAGTATCAGGAATTTATGAAAAGTTAATAAACACCTGAATATTTCTAAACACATTTCTAGCACAGTTGTGTTTACTGCTGTTTCCATCCCAAGGTCTCACCACCAGATGCAAATCTTCATACTTCTTAGACCATCTACCTTCCCCAAAACTTATTGTAACTATTAGTAACAAAGAACTGTGAAATATCAAGGTTCTTGCTTACCAGCCAAGCAAACTAAATTCTTACAATTTATCCACCTAGGTGTCACTGAAATGAAACAAAACACCTCACATTTAAGACACTGATCTTACAGACTCCTACAAGCCCCTATAGGACTGCCTAACTTTACCACAAGGAGCGGTTCTATTTTGGCATGGACACAGAGAGATTAATGAGAATAAAGCCAACTTATGCATGTTTGCTAGATTGGTACTCCATGTCTTAAAAGTTGGTATATTGAAAGAAAGGCGTTCAGTAGTTTATTTAAACATAGTGATTACCTTGACTATATTTTAATGACAGTTCAATTTTTAGTCTTTTCATTGCAACAGTGATTCAGCAGCTGCTTGCTACAAGCCTTACAAACTATTTAAAAGCATCTAGAATTACACCATGAGGTTTTATTTTTATTTTTCAAAAAATAGCATGATATTTGATTAGTTGGTTCACAAATTTTAAGTAATACACACACAAAGTTTAATTTGTAATGAGGGAATCTAAGAAAAACCCAGCTGCTTGCACAGCTTGGGAGCTAGTATCTTCAAACTCTTCAGAGGCACAAAAAGGCATACCTGAGATTCCAAGGCTTGGCTTTACAAGATTTCCAAGCACTCAACCTTAAAAAGCCTTATGAATAGAAAGTACAGGCTCTCCACATCCTCAATACCTGCTTCTGGCTCTTGCAAAGCAGACACTCAAATGCTGTGAAGATTGGCATGCACAATTGTTGGTTAATTGAAGAGATATGCCATGGCCCCTATACCATGCACCTGTCTGCATTTCCACAAATGTATCTGTCTGCAGCACAGTTCTGGAGGTGTTAAATATGTAATTCCATATTTTCCAATCTAAAATTAGAAACATTTTTTTTTCTGATTTCTGTCAATTATAATGGGCCTTAAAAAATTTAATTTCTACAGAGCAGTTCTACTGCATTCATTATCACCTAGAATTTTACAGAAAAACATTGTATCTTTTTCTACATCAGGCTATTAATCCAGCAGAATTACCTTTTCAGATTTAGAGATATATGTGCAATATACTATTTCCAGTCTTAGTTCACCTCTGTTTGGAGCTGGAACAAATTTAAATAAGATTTGCCAACTGGAAAAATACTGGTAGGGCAACAGATTTGCCAAGGGCTGGATTACACCATGCAACCATAAAAACCCCAGGAGCATGTTTCAGCCACTCTTTCCGGAATAATTTGTCCTTGTCTACTGTGGCAAGTCATATTAAATATAGAGCTAGTTCAGTGGCAGCCTTTACTGACACTCACCAGCAGCAGCAAGTGACATTTTAAGGTAGATCATGATTGTGGGCAAAATCCTGATCTCAGTCTCTCTCTGGAATGCCATTGACTCCAGTGGGCAGCGGTTGAAAGATGGTTAGAATTGAACAGCCTTTTTTGGGAAAATAATTACATTTCAGAATATTAAATGGCAACACAGATCGACACTTTTGACAGGCAGCATTTTAACTTTCAAAGGAAAGTTACAGCCAGTGAAAATCACTACTACCTGCCACTAATTTGCAGAGAGAACTGGCTATTTACACAGCATTATGTATTCAGCTACCATTAGATTAGGTGGCTGTTTTCCTTGTGGGGCTTTTGCAGTCCATACTGTTATGAAAACTCATGCAATAATGGATTGAAGCTTGACTCATTGATTTGAACTGTAAAACACAAACTTCCCTGGAACAGAATATCCATAAATACACCAATCCATCTTAGACAGCTTATGAATAGTTGTCATGGCACAACAAAATTGCTTTGAATAAAAACCAATTAACTTCCAAACACCACTCCAGCTGAAACTAACCATGAAGTCCACACAATAGTAGAGCCAACAAATAGAACCTACTGGGAAGGAGCTTAGGCTATCACAGCAAGCCATGCCACATATTTTCCTCTCTATAAGCCTTGTGGATCCGTGAAAAAGAAACAAAATGTGATTAATTCCATTAATTTGAAGTCCACCAGTCTTTAGTTACCAGATTGTCTGTCTGTGCCTGTTGGTTGCTAGCACAGGCTGGAACAGAAGTCAGGGCTATCTCAGCTGTAACAAAAGAAAAAGAACAATCCCACTTGAGGAAGGAAAGCTACAGTCTGTGCTATCTCTGCTCATCCTCCCCTGGCCCTGCCAGCTTAGTCAAGAAAAGTTCAGTACTAACAGATTATGCAACGCAGAGGAATAATTTTGCATTTGAAGTAAAATATGCGATGAATATACCCACAAATAGTTTAAGACTAACAAAGAGCCCAGGGGTATTACTGCTAAAATGCTCCTCCAAAGGGGGGCACATGGCATTCTGCTGTTCTGAAATGAGTTATACAGTGTACAAAGACCCCCATGGTATTGACCAGGAGGCTAAGTAAGAAACTCACCCTTCCAGCTCTTTGTGCTGTAGGAAATATTTTGTGCAGCATATTTACATTTATTGTTCTGCTGCTAACAAGAGCGATCTCTCTCCTGGAAGAAGGCACTGTCAGTTTCCTTGGCCAAAAGACACATAGCAGGAATTTCCTTCAAGTACTGCAGATGGCACAGTGACCCCCATGGACCTACCAATCCTCCCAGTTATAGTGTTACCCCAAACAGGCTTCTCTGGGGATGTCAGGAGGTGAGTGTCTTTCCAGATGCAGCACAAAGCATGCCTTCTGAGCTCTGATACCAGCACAGGCAACAGGCAAGAGGAGTCTTGGTCTAGAAGGAGTAAGAAGACAACCAGAGAACAATGAAAAATTACAAGCAATTACTCATAAATCTGTATTTAGTCATTTATGGAATGAGATGATAATGGAAAAGTTACCTTTTACTGTACTCTGGTCATGCATTTTGACCAGACTTTTATTTAAGAAGTCCTGTTAGACCGTTTCAGAAGCAGACACAGCATGAAGAGCAGCTCTGGCTCCTACCATCCCCTGTGCACTCTGCCTGTGTAATTCAGTGGTGATAGAAAGATCCGAAGGCTGCTGACATCTTTGTACCTGCACACACACAACAACCAGGAGTGTTTTCCTTTAAGGAAGGCTACAAATACTCAGGTGAACACGCTCAAGCCAGGAGAGAGAAAGTGAAATATTTCAAGCCTCAGTTACTTTCCAGGTGACCACTGCTTCTTCCTGGGGACTTCGGGTCATCCCAAACCAACACAGTTTCAAATGGAGTCATCTCATTCTCAGATGAAAGGCAACAGGTTAACAAGGCACATATGAAAAGCAGTGATGGCAATTCTTCAGAAACAGCCTTACTTAGAAAAAAGCCATGTTTTTTCGCTCATTCTTTCTTTGCACCTTATTGTGAGTGCTAAAACCCTCTGTACTCTGGGCATCAATAATTGCAAAGCAAACATGCCATGCAATCTTACTCTACAGCTCTGTTTCCTTCATGAATCTCAAAACACTGTAGAAAGGAAGGGAAATACTGCTACTCCTATTTAAAGTGGATGGTTCCTATTTCACAGATGTAGTTACCACACCACAGGTTCCCCTCAGACAGCAGAAGTGCTTCCTCAGTGCAGCTCTAACTATAAAGAGAATCAGCCCAGTGATGCAAATATTGGGACCAAGACATGCAAGGGAGATGAATACATGACTTGAGGCATTTTATTTCAAAGTCTGTATCTCTAGAGGACATGTGAAGATTAGAGAAGATCTTTCTCACAGACACACAAGTGCAAACACCTGTATGTTCTTTGGGCTTTATTGTATATAATGACTTTTTTTTTCCATTCTATTTAACCAGCACATCTTCCCTACAACTGGAAATTGTTAGAAAACAGCAGGAAAGTGGGTTTGGGAGGGAAGCAGGGGAAAAAGAGAATATTTACATGCTGCTTGAAATATTTTCCAGATTTGAGGTTTCAAGGTAGGGGGAGAAAGAGGAGGGGCCTGTTTTTCTAAAAAACACGTGAATTCAAAAGTCAAAATCTTTAAATTTCTAAATGCCAAAATTCAGTGGCATTAAGTCAAAACAGGTGTTTTATTTCAGTTTTGCATTTTTTAAATGGACATAAGTTTGAATATTGTCATGCCATAACAAGAATTTCTGTTTAAAAAGTGCTATAAAGAACTTAATTTTCCTTTTTCTGGAGTTTTTTTTTGAAGGAGGTGTCCCCAGGGAGGTCCTAGTAGGAAAAAAGAAGGGACTTTCTGATCTCCTCTACTCCCAAGCCTGACTTTAATCTGCAATGAAAACAGGTCATCTCATAATCTTTGTTATGCTGTGCTCAGAAAAAGATGACCCAAGAAAGTGTCAGAATATTCCCCATCGGAAACTATATGATGATAAAATGTATTGTGGGCACTGCAGACAGTACCTTTTGTCACTTACAATTTATGGAGAAACTATAGGATATTGTAGGACAAAGTAGGACATAAAAGTGAAGAAGAGGAGAGTACATTTTTCATTTTGCAATATAGAAATGTGTATTTCTTACAAATTTATAGGTCTGGGTTGACTTTATTTTTATTATTTTTCCTGATACAGTTGTCATGTTTAATAAACTTTTTATGATCAATACTTGACATTTTGCATCTTAGTTGCAATTTTTTTGAGGATGGTATTATATTCCCTTGAAAGAATATTAGATCAGACCATGCAAACACACATATGAAAAAGTACATGCCTCTGTATTTTCATTTTTAATCAATTTTAATACAGTACTCTGTAATACAAAGGGTGGAAAAGAATTCTAAAGGCAGATTTTCTTAACTGTTTGCTATATTGAAAAAGCTGCTTTGTGAATGATATAATTGCCATATTTGCATGGAAATGCAAAATCTTTTTTAAATTTTGAAACTAAGCACCTGGCTTCTGCAATCCAAGTCCTTTGAAAGGACTCCTGCACCACCACAGTGATATTTATGCAAATATGCTCTCTGAGATGAGCCTGAAAGACTGGGGAGCAGTTAAAGGGATTTTTTTGTACAATGGATAAGAATAATCTGAGAGGAAGAAAAATGCAGTTTCAAACCACAGAGTTAATGGTGTGGATCCTGTGCAGAGAGAGGGAGCAGGGAGGGAGAGAAGGGAATATGTGTCTCAAGATTCAAGCTAAGAAATACTAGAATTGCTTTGTGAAAGGCAGAAATAGCTCTTGTGTCTATTTTTTTCTTTTGCAAAGTAAGTCTAAATAGCACAGAAGACCCCAGGGTCAGATTTTTCAAAACACAAAGGAGGTAGATAAGACAATTTGGGTGCAGAGAGGAGAAGTGTGTTATCTGTCATCCAACTCCCTTTGTGAATCATGAGGTGAGCAACGCATTTTAACTTTAAAAATCAACCCTCACCTCCATGTGCAGAATAATATGAGTGAGTAGCATTTCCTCATTAACATGTTTTTCCATAACCCTTCAAGCAGTGATCATGTCCAAGAGCCATTTGGCAGAGAGCAGAGTGCAGTAGGGGCACCACAGTACAGCAGGATGTCACTTCTTTTCACAATTAAATCTGCACCTTCAGCTGTTCTTTTATGATACAGTGCAAGAAAATACCTCCATTATGTCGGGTTCCTGCATAGCTGGGCTGAGCCTGTGATTTCATGGCAAGAGGAAAGCCTGCAGTTTTCTGAAAGAGTAATTTTTGCTCCCTGTGTCTGGACCTCAGCCCCATGCTGTCTGCAGGGCTGGGGCAACCTCATTTTCACCCATGAATTACCAAAAATCAGGCTTCAGCTTCTGGTGGGGTTCATTTACCCATGACAGCATTTCCTGGGGGTGACAAGGTGGCTCTGGGAGTGGCTGATCTGAAACACCCATCTCCTCTAAGGAGCCAACGCTTGCTCTTTGGTCCCGGATAAGCAGGGATGTACCACCCATGGCGGGGAGGGGGACATAGGGTGTGTGGGAGCTCCCTGTGTTCCAGATCAGCTCCAGCCTGGGCTGTCAGTGTGGAGACTCACCACAGAACAATATGTTTGCAATTAAATGTTTTAGCATCACTGTCCTTGTGGTGACTCCTGATTCAGCTTGCTGTCTGTGGGGCAAATAAATCCCATTTACGTAGGGAGCATACATTAATTTAGGCGAGGGGGCTTTTGGTCTGAAACAAAGCAAAGCACTTCTGTGCTTGGAAGAAGGTCAAAGCACAACAGCAGCTCTGGCCCAAAAAGCTCTCTCCTCCTGTTTCTATTGGTATATTTTCTGTTCTCATGCAATTTTCAGAGTAATCAAAACCAAGTGATTCCAAGCAGCAGCTAAATGAAGTTAAGGAAGAGGTTAATATAAACTACGTGGAAAGATACACACTTGAAAGAGTTTTCAGTGTAAGCAGACGAGAAGGGTGAGACTTTGAGACAAAGGAGAGCACATACCTCATTCAGCAGGGAGCTGGTGGGAGTGGTACAGCTTTCTGAAGTGAAACTGGAATGTCACTCATTTCCCTAGCTATAAACCCAAGTGTCGCGAGTCCCCTATGCTGCTCTTCAGTGGCTCAGGAGTGAGTCTTCAGTTCACAATTCAGTTTGCAATTTTTCAACTTAGTTTTTACTGTTTGGGTCAAACTTCCCCCTCCTTAAGTGTGTGTTAAGATAGGTATTTCTGATTCATTAAACACAGTATGTTCATATGTGCACTGTGTGCTTCTGGGCTGAAGCCTTATTTCAGTGTTTACTAATATTTACAGAACACTATTTACACATCTCTTGACAATCACAAAATTGTTGTTACTTAGAATGTTCCTTTTTCCCTCAGAGTCATCATTCTGAGTTCTTTTGTTTCTTTCTTCTTGGCTTGTTTGCATTCCCTTTACTTTCCAAGCCCATCCTATTTCCTCTCAGGTGATTTACAAAGAAAGTCAGTGACCTTCCACTGTTCAACTCTTGTATAAACTGTCTTGACAGAATTGTGGGCTTTAAGGAAGGGGGTAGGCGGAGGAGTCTGGCTCCTTGGCTGAGGATGCAACTTCCCCAGAGCTTCGGTTTGGGCTGTACATTGTTTGCAGAGCTAAATGACATCCTTACACACCATTAGCTGCCCAAAAATTAATCTGGCTGTATCACTAAATTCTTGTCAATCCCTTTGTTTTGACATTAGCCTCTATTTTACTGTAACTGGGTGATTGAAATATTTCTTGTATCATTTCATCATTACTCAGAGCCAAACAAGTGTGGCCGATGACTAATGGCACATTCGTTGTGGGTCATGGATACCTGGTGATCTGCATGGGTGCACTTACTTCCCAACATCCACTACATTCAGAAAACATTGCGCAGAATGGGGCCTTGGTAATACAGATTTTAAAAAACTTTTCTCTGAGGTTTTTAAGCATGTTTGCTTGCAGTGTGTTTTCAATAATCATGTCTATTATTCCTGTGGTAGTCTGGAGCTGTGTCTTGACATCTGCTCATAGACATTGTATAAATATATATATAAAAATCAGATTTTAAAGCTGCTCAGGACTGGACTAACTGTTGCTTCCTGGCATTATCTTAGCAAGCAAATTTATTGGCAAAAATAGTCATTAATTAAAACAAGTCAGAAGTGGCTCTAATAGAAGTCTATTTTAAATTGGTAGATTTAAATCTCAGTAGAAGCCCAGTTCCCTGAGGTACAGACATCTGATCAAGGAATGTGCTGGAACACTTGCATCCAGTAAACACAAACTCAACTTCACATGTTTGTATGACATTGAATAATTGCAGAGAATTGATATTTTGTAGTGCCGCTCCCCATCCTAAAATTCCTTGTGCTCTTGCTACAGCACTTTCCCTTAGTAGGCTTTCCATCAGCCAACGGAAGAAAACCTCTCCCCCAAAACATCCCACAAGGAGAAGGGATGCTGCTGTCTCTGTTGCTGGGGTTTTCCAGAGAGGAACTGATGCATTGTAGCCCCAACAAAGCAGCTTCTCCCCATCCCTGCAGGGTGAGCAGGCTCAGCCACAGTCTGTTCCACATCTGGTTGTCTGCTCCAGCTTTTGGCACTGAGTCTGCATGGATATTTGCAGTCTGTTGAGGGTGTGATGAACATGTCAATATGATGGTCAAGCATGTCAGTTTTCATTTTATGTAGCATTGCCAAAGTATGTTTTTATTTAAACTAAGGCTATTTTGAAACTCCCTTTCATTCTTCCGTGATGTCTCACAGATTATTGAAACTCATTTTGGTAAGGCTGAAGTGGCTTTGAGAGCTTAACCTCCATTTTTCATGGGCTGCTCAGGGAATTTGCCACTCTTCCCCATGCTGAACTCTACAACAGGCAGATAGAATGGCTTTCAATGTTAATCTTTGCACATGCAAAAAAAAAAATTCCAGCAATGTTCACATTTTGCAATGTTTATATGTAACTGCAGAACAGGCTTTCTCCCTGTTGGAAGGGGCTGGATCTGAACAGCATAAGAGCTGTCCCACAACAGGGGAGTATGCTTCAAGTGAAGACAGTAAACAGCAAGGAAGGAAAAGTGTACAAATGAGGACACCCAGGAAAGTTAATTCTTATTTTTCTTTAAAGTGGATTGGTTAAATTAAATTAAAATCTCACATAGATGCTTTTTCTTTTCCAAAGGGATTAAGTACTGGCAGCCACAGAGGTGTGTTTAACAGTATTCACAGGACAGTTTAATTCAATTTAATTAATTAATTTCAGAATTCACTCTTTAATTAAATTCAAGCTCACTTTTAAAATATATTATTTGTTGACAAGCCCTAAATGAATAGTCTCCTAACAAGGCTGGTTTTTTGCTAACTTGAAAATGGGAAAAATAATTCTAGAACACTGGTGTTGCTTAAGGGGAAGGAGCATTACAAGGAGCTGGTACAAGAGAGTGCCTGGCTTTGTTTTAAATTGCAAGCCTTTCTATGACTTTTCCTTTGATTTTTCAATTCCTCTCTCAGGTTTCTCCGGAAGAGTTCAAGATGCAATTAAATTATAAGAATGTCTCATGGTTTGGTGAGGAATCATTCTGTTTCGGTAGATGTGTAATGACTTGAAACTTACCAAAACAAGACCAAGCACATTCTCTTAGAGAAATGTATTTCAAATGGAGCCTGCTCTTCCAAGGTTCCATTTCAGGTACCAAGAATGGGCAGAAAGTATTACATTCATTTTTACACAAAGAAACGCCTGTACTTTTGGTTCAGTGAGCAGAAAATTCAGTGAGATCCAAGGTCTGTTGGACAACTGGATGACTACAGCTTTTAGGAAAAAGAAAACTAAACTGATAAGACAGAGTGACTAATGACTAGTTCATTTATGGTGCTGTTGCTTATGGTTTGAACCCCCAACCTGTGGTGTTTCCAGGATGCATGAATACATTGGTGCATAGCAACCTTCCAAACTTGCTAAAAGGCAGATGTTGAATGGAAATCTTCACTTTCTTGAATTGCTGTTTATTATCTGAGAAACTTTGGGCAGCTAAAATGTGATTCCCCAAGGGGTTATTAGACATTATCTTGACCCAATGCAGCACTTTAGCACCAAGCTTAAGAACTCTATTGCACCTTTAAGCCAGAGGGCTCTCCAGCACCTTGGTTATGACATCTGTCCCAGTCTGGACAAATTAGTCACCCCAAGACAACATCCCATGTGAAATCTGCTGGGTAAGGAACAGGAAAGTAAAGTAATTCCAGTACTCTAAGAGTTAAAAGCACAGCTGCAGCATTCCAGTAACAACATCCTGGAAACATCAGCTCCCGTAAGAACACATCAACCACAAAAGTCTGTCAAGCTTAAACACAGCAAATTGATTACTGCTACTTTTTTAAAAAGCCCTGTCTAGTAACAACACATTTATAAAGCAGATTTGTAGCTGCAGTTATGGCAAGTATCAAGTGGATTACCTCTCTGCAAGGAGAGAAGGATAGCAGCAAACACTGTCCTCCCAAGGTCCTGTTCAGCCCTTTCTTTCGAGTCCTCAGCAAGAGGGAAGGTGGGCATCAGCAGCCATCACCTTCCACAGTGATCCCAGCTTTGGTTCACGATCACCCCCACACCATTCAGCCAGTTTTCCAGCTGGTTTACCAACCTAGCAGCACTGTAACTGTGTCACATTCAACACCCAAGCATGAGCTAAGACACTGAATAAGGTGGAAGGGCCAAAGTTTACGTGACACCTGATTCAGGCTGATAACGAAACATAAATGGGTAGATCAGAGCCCAATTTACTTTTAAGCATCAGACCACCAAACCCCACTATCTCAGACAATGCTGTAGCACTTGCAGCCTAATAAGAAATTCCTTTTTATCCTCCAGGACTATTAATTGGGTTGGTTGTCCTCAGCAGGAGGTGACATGTGTGCCAGTGCAGAGATGTGCAGGAGAGAACTTGACCTGCCTCAGCAGGTATCTGTGAGATGGGAAACTGCCTCTTTCTGGGTGGTATTGATTTCAGTATCTTGCCTTACTGATTATTCCATGGCACCTTGACAAAAGTCAGATTTATCCAAATTCTGTCTGGCATTAAGTACTTCAAAAACACATACATATGCCAAGACCAGCCTGAGAAAAACTGTGTGTGATCTGAAGAATACACGTATTTTTCCTACTTTTGAGACAGCTTATCTCTATGCTTATCTCTTATTTTTAACAATTACAGCATCGAAAGGCCATGATGTTAACAGAGCACAGCATGTGGTATTTAGAGAGCAGCAATTATGCAGCAGTTGAGACAAGGTCTATAAGCAGAAGAAATACATTTTGTTAGTCTTGCAGCTGGTACAGGAAGAAACAAATAAATTCTGGCCTTGTGTGCACTGAACATCCAAACATCTTTTATTTACCTTTCCTCCTCTACAAACCGTGCCCTTCTTACATCTTATGTGATAGAGGAAGGTTAAACAAATAACAGGCAAAAATGAGAGGACAAAGTTGGTTCCATCAAAAATTATATATATATATATGTATGTGTATATATATATATATATACACACCATTTTTTCAAATGTTAAGATGTTAAGTAAGAACCTGGATTCAAGCATGGTCTGTTTACTCCATCTTAGGTCTTAACATCTGAAATATGGTCCAGTCCATATTTCTGACTTATCACTTTGATTTTTGTAAAAACCAAGTAGCCCAGAAGCTGCTTGCCAGCCCTTTTGTTAATGCCAGACATGGAGAAAGCACATCCTTTTCTGCTAGTTCTATTTGTCCCCAACACATCTTACGCAACTGTTTAAATCTTGGTAAAGATCTATTCTCCAAAGCATTATAACTGTAGAAAATCAGAATTGCCATCACAAATGTGAAATATTTAGATTCTTGATTTGGAGCAATCTGTAAGCCTAGGTGATTTCTCAAATTCTTTTTCTGAAATACATGCAAGCAGAGATGTAAAAGGAAAGAAGCTATTTCAGGATACCAAAACTCACTGGTGATGGACTCTCACATTATTTCTTTCAACTTTGGCCAAAACCTTTGCTTCTGCTAATACTAAGGAAACTTAAAGGATGCAGCAAAATAATAGAAGGAAATTCTTGCCTGGCAATTGTTTGTTTAAAACCCAGTTCAGCCATAACCTGCAGTAGGTGAAGGAGGCACAGCCTTACTCTTGAAAGGGCAGCTGAAGGCACTAAATACAGTGATCACTGAACTGTAATTTACAGCTTGATCTGAAACTTTCCACAAGCAAAACCCCAGTGGGTGAATCAGAGTTTCCAGCAGGGTACCAGCATTGCCACCTCTGTTCAGGCAGGGAAATGTCTAAACATGGCAGGGGGCCAGGACCTCGCCCCTCACTGGCACCGGGGACACTGACATGGAAAAGGTGCCCACCAGCATGGCTGGTGACCCAGATCCTGGTCCCTCTGCTCAGAGGTGGGCAGGCTTTGGGCCACCACTGAATGAAGGATGGATCAGCAATACCTCCAGACTTTCTGGAGATAAGATTGAGGGCTGACTCAGGGGGAAACATGCCACCTACTTATTCTTGCAGCACCCGGGATTTTCCCTGAAAACTCCCATTCAAAAATTCACACGGAGCTTCACCAATTTACGGGTAAGGAATCAAGCAAGACAAGCGTCATCACACAGAATGAGAAATGGGATCTGCTTACTGGACTTTCTGTCTTTGATTTAGACTGCAGTTTTTACTCAGCTAAGCTACTGTAGATGTCAAAGAAAATTTTGCCTGTGAATCACCTGGTGCTTCTCTGAAGTACTTCACAAACCAAACTGTGATTTTTCACTGAAATAATCTTAGCCTGAGGTTTATGGAGTCATCCTGCTAATGGCCATTGCCACAAATAGAGCCTCTGTGATATGTATCCATTGGCCTCAGTAGACTTCTTCCCCAGATTTGTAGTTGTCTAGATTCACCTTCCTTCCGTACATACTATAGAAGCTTTACATCACTAAATAGCCATTAGTGATGAATAGTGAAAGTGTTCTAAAAACTTTTTTATTAATGATGTCGTTCTTTTACATCTTTGTCTGCAGAAGCAAATTACTATGTCTCTTTTTTTGTGCCTGATTCTGCTTTTGTTTACATTAGTGTTAATTTTTAACAGACCTATTTACTCTGTTTATCTGTATTAGTATTTTATTGCTCACAGGAGAAACTGGAAGCC
Organism: Struthidea cinerea; assembly: GCA_013397865.1. Classification (NCBI taxonomy): domain Eukaryota; kingdom Metazoa; phylum Chordata; class Aves; order Passeriformes; family Corcoracidae; genus Struthidea; species Struthidea cinerea. Next base: position 231,405 of record VZTI01003154.1, on the reverse strand, counting down.
TTTTTTGCTATTCTGGTGAGCCAAATTGTACTTTGTTACATGACTATGCACCAAAAATGAACCCTTGCATTAATTCATTGCATTTTGCAGATTCTCTTTTACAATTCTCTTTCACAATTTTCATTAGTGATCCCAAAGTCTTACTTCCTTTTGCATGAGATAACAAATCTTATTTTGATCAACTTGAAAGAGCCTTTCCTGGAGAAGATAAAGTGTCAGAGCCCTTGTACATATTTGCAAGCTAATAAAACTGCACTGTGGCACTACACTTTCTGAAGCTGAGTGAAAGAGCTGAGTGTGGCTCCAAACATTTTCTGGATGCTTTTGGGACTGTTTCATTACAAATTCAAAGTTTATGTTGCAGAAGACTCAAACAAATAGATATCTGGGTAAAAGGTTTTGCATGTGTTGCCTGGTCTGGTTTTCTGACAAGATACCAACTATTTTTTCCACAAACAGACAGGAACACTCAGAGTAGAGCTCTGTGCAAGCCCCTGCTGTGAAGAAGGTGAGTGCTCTGCATTTAGATTTAATCACATTCTGGTGCATGCTCGCTCATGTAGCAATTTGTCTTTTTGCATTAGGAATAAAATATACAGGTTGTCAGTTTAAAACATGCATTTTCCCTTCTGCTTCTGTTACTCTTTCACTGGCAGGCTGAGAAGTCCATATTCTGAAATGGATTCTAAGAGTTAGGGTATTTTACTTTTGGCAGATCAGATTTTAAGGCTTTTCTCCTAAACATGTGAGATCTGAGGTTAGCTAAGCCTCATTCCCTTAAAAATGCGGCTACAAAGGGGGCATAAGACAGAAGTAGTTTTCCGGAAGAAAGGGGTCAAGTACCCAGAAAGGGCATAGTATCTATTGAAAAGATTTTTCATGCTATCACATATTCAGAGCCTATTTTTAGTTGCAAAAATGATCGGCAGTGACATGGGTTTTGTTGTCAGAGGCAAAATGTCTTTCACCTTCCTTTTACTTGCAGGTATTTCTGACTGTCTTCTGCCAAACCCAAGAGAAGTCAAGTGGTCAGAAAGATCACTTGCTGCTGATGCAGGGTTTGGCAGTGCCAAGATCCTTGGTATTCACAGCAAGTTTCATGGCTACCCCTCTTCTGGAAGGGATGAGTGCACTGAAGGACAGGACAGCATGGGGGAACTGGTGTAGTTTATCTTTCCACCAGCTTCTGAGGGGATGTGCTCCATTCTCAGCCTACTCACTGACCCTTCACTGGACATGAAAAAGCTGAAGGTTTGTGAAGCTGAATTTGGAGAAACATCACAGACACAGAGGAGATGAGATGGAGGACAAGACCACCCTGTGAGTAATTAATTGACTCAGTCTACTGATAACACCCAGCATGTCCATTACGCAATGCAATCTCTCACCCTGTAATTCTTCACTCCTGTTCTTTTGTGCTGTGTCCCATCAGTGCTACATGCTCCTGCTCCAGCAATTTGGAGTTGCCTCCCCCACAGCCTATTGAATGGCTCCAGCCTGTTGAACAACTTAGAAAAACTAACACCACTTCTAGCTGCACTGAAAGCTGCTAAATTAATTCTTCAAACATCTGCCAGAGCATGGGGTTACTTCCCATTTTTGTCAGCATTCAGCCTTCTGGTCATATTCTCAGCTGCTCAGTCTCCAGCCTTCTCCCTCAAGCCTGCTTTTCATTTCCTGGCAGTCAAGTCCAGAATCTCCAGCCCCCTTTCTGAGAAGGAAAAAGAGAAAATAAAACTATCAGAATATCCTTTCACAAATTTACAAAAAATAAACTTATATACCAAGTGTCAGGCACTAAAACTACTCACATCTAAGACATGCTTTTACTTGCACACTGAGAAGCAATGTCTAATATCTCAGAAAAATTCAGAAAGTAGGGAACTTCTTGCAACATCGGCATTTCCAGCTGTATACTTATTCTTTCTTTTGTTCCCTGCATGGAAATTTGTATACAAAAATAATTTTAATATATTTTTGTTAAAATAATTTATAAATATATACAAATTTATCTATATAAAATAATGTGATTCTTATTTGATCTACAACCATATCCATACTTAAGTAGACAAAAAAAGAATACTCCTAATAGCCACAGGGAAATGAAAAAAAGGATTGCCTATTAAACAGCACCAGTGTTGATGAAAATAGATTCCAGTGACTTGATGTTCACATTGTCTGCACCACTTGACCAAAAATATTTTCTTGGGCCTGAAATGCAACCTGGCATCTGAAGCAAAAAAAGCAAATGGCAACTGAAAAGGTAGCAAGGCATTAGTCAGTGTTGAGTTTACCTCAGAAACCCTCACAAACCCATGAGCCCATGCAAACTACTACTAAAAGCAAGAGAGAAGTCTCCTGTGGCAACAAGGTGCCCTTAGTAACAGACACCCAAATAATGCCACAATACTCATTGCAAGAGTGTCTCTCAATAGCAGATGGTTATCACTGTGGTTTTGAGGAAGGCAAGGCTTCTAGGGGAAGACAAATCATTTTATTAGACTAGTTGGTGTACTTGGAAGAAGTGAACAGGCTTTGAGGAACACAAACTCTTCTTCAAGGCACAATCTGAAACCACTCTCAGCCTGTTCTTACCCGAGCCACTCCTCAGGACAGGCTCCCAGCTGGGCTATTGCCACACAAGTGTCCCCAGCCATGGGCTGCTGGGACTGTGGCCTTGCTGTAGCAGTGAGCAACCTGGAGGCTGCAGCAGGAGTGGAGAACCCATGGAGACAGGAGATGGGCGATGCTGGCATGACAAGGGGGTTCCCTGGCTCAGGAGCCCACAGGAAAGCCACATCCTGTGGCTTTCCCCTGCTGTTACCTTCAGAAGCCCTTTCTCTAGGGCTCTTGGGGACAGTTGTGTGCAGTGGTCCAGCACAGTGGGGAGTTTCCTGTATGCCTCCCACTCGCAGCCCTTCACAGCAGAGGCAGAGAGAGCACCACCCTCCTCCTAGCTCCCACGGAAACCCACCCCTGACCCTCTCCTAGCCCTAAGGGGCTGTCCCCTCCTCAGCACGCCATAACTCTCGCCAGGTTCAACTCCTTCAGAGCCCTGTAGGCAGACCTTCAAGTCCCCATCACACATGTGAAGCGGGGAATTTTTCTGTACAGCTGCAGGGGAATCCCGCATCGCAGGAAAGCCAGGTGGGCTGTGCTGGCTCGAGCCGTGCCAGAGCCGTGGTGGGGAAAAGTTCTTCCTTAAGGATAAAACCCCCACTGCTTCTAGCAGTGGAAGAGCTCCTGTAACTGCAGCAATGCACACGCCTTGTTTTTCAGGAGAGGAGAGGAGTGGAGGACGTGTGTGAGAATGGCTGTGGGTGACAGACAGCCCGGGGCAGGTGCCACAGTGCCAGTGCCTCACTCCCAGCCTGGCTCCCAGGGAGGGACGCAGCTCCCAGGGGACAAAGCTGCTGCTTTCCCAGCGTGCTGGGGAAAAGGCCACTCTGGTGAGCTTTCAAACCACTGTCTGTGGGAGATTTTCTCATTGGGGGGCAGGCAGCTGCTTCCAGCAGCCCATGCACTGCTCTGCCTATGCCTTTGACAATCCTTACCTTCTCTTAAATACCTCCTTGGCTGAAATGCCAGGCTCGTGTTGCAACTACCTCCCAAAGCCTTTCAAGTGCTCTTTTCCTGTGTGCTGAATCTGCCCAAGTGAAGCCTGTCCCAGCTTGCACACATCCTTCTCACTGTGCTTCCCAGTCCTGAGGTCTGACCTTACAGATAAGTTACATAATGCATAATGTTATCAGAAACTCGCGCAGTTTGTAATTTTCCCAAGATCCCAGCTCTTGGCACACAGCGAGGTTTTGGCTTTCTGTTTTATTAAATATAGTTGTAGCCCTTACGAAATTAGGATGATTGAAAAAGAAATGCTGTCAGTCTGGAAAATAAAGAGCAACCAAAACCAGAATCCATAGTTATTATTATAAAAAATACACGGTGTCAGATGGTCTCAAGATTTCTAAAGGCTTGGGGTTGGCAATAAAAAAAAAACAACTTGCCTCTCATTCCTTGGGTCTGGAGAGAGATGTATCTGCACTGCCAAAGCACAGCAATAGAGATTTCATTCTCATCCTGTTATCATCCATCATCACTCTGCCAGGCACAGACACACACAATTTCAAGCAGTCTGGGCCACATCCTTATTTAGAAAATAGTCTCATCTTCCTTGTACTTTTGCTTGGTGCCCACTTATGCCATACAGCACATTAACATAACAGCTGACAGAATTAATCAGCAGTAATAAAAGCACTTGCATGACTTGACCCGTATAATCTATTTGAGGACATCTCTCTCCTGCCTGTTCTTTCAACCACCCTCTGTGTTTATGTCTAGTTCACTTCTTCTTACCTGTCATCTGCAGATCAATTTAAACATGCTCCAGCACTTGGGTGATTACTGAGCTGCACAGCAGAAGTTACTTTTGGCAGTGGATACACAAAGCAGGACAAAGATAGCTGCAAAGCTGGTTTTAGGCAGCCTTTTTTTTTTGTTTTTCTTTCTCTTAATGGAGACCTGTATTGGAAAAATGTCACCAAAAAATGTCCTCCCCTCCCCCAAAAAATCCAATTAAATTAAAAAAAAAAATATTAAGAGGCAAAGCAAAAAAAACCCCACCCAAACTTCAAAACAAAACAAACAATAAAAAAACCAAAGAAGGGAAGGAAAAACTACTTGGAAATGAGCACAAGATTTATTATGCATGATGGGAGATATCACTCTTATGTTCTGGTGTGTTACTGTTGTTAATGAAGTATATTTAATACAATCAAAGGACACAAAAGGGAAATGTTCAGACTAGGGCAATTAAATTTTTTACAGATCTGTGGGCCTTCCTTATGAAAAGAAATGAAAATGCCTGATTTTATTTCATGTGCAATGAAGTAAATGATGAGGACATGAGTAATTCTGTAAAGGACCATTCAGGAAGAAGGAAGACAACAATTACCATTTCAACTATAATGCAGGTAGAAAGATGGCTTTCTGCCTGGACTGGTGGTAGAGACAAGGCAAGTCAAGCCAGAGGAAATTCCTTCTCTTGAAGCTACACATATGCATGTTTTACCCTGGAAATACTGGTTCATGTTACTTCCTGAGGGCTTAACCCAGGAGACTTGTATTGGTGGGATCATCTGACGAGAGGTACTGCATGGCATCTCAGCTGACAGGCTGTGAGAGCAGACCTCCAGCACTGGTCTGGCTCTTCCTGCTCCCCTGGGTGCAGGTGACATCCAGGTTGTGCTGGGAGAATCTGATATTGTAACTGACATGGAAGAGGATTCTGTTCTGCCCCTACCTTCTCATGCACATGGTGTGACTATCTAACCTTTCTCAAGAAAGTTAAAGTACAGGCAGATGCAATTCCTTGTGCTACTTTTAAATTTGGAAGCATGCAAACACACATGCAAGCAAGGCATGGGCCAGGAGACATGGGCTGCTGCCAGGGTAACGCTGCATATTTGAGGGGTTCCTCAATTAGGCAATTACAAAACTGCTCCCCTGAAATAGCCTAATGATTATAAGATACATTTTCCACCTGAGTCAGAAATGTACTTCCCTTCCTTCTCTCCACATTGTTGTGTTGATAGATGCCGCTTGCATAATCTGTGCTTATAAAAGTATTGCAGGTGAAGATGAATAGCCCTAGCTTATTGAATACACTTCCTATTTGTTTTGCCTGTATATTATCCATTTCCAGATGCCAGTTTTTCCAACTGTGTTTTATTGATAAATTTGCTCAGCACATCTCCTATTCATACTTGGTGCCATGCCTGTGGATCAACCCAGATAGAGTTGTGTGCAGCTCTGGCAGTGCAGGGTTTCTGTTTGCTGGCTCTAGGATATGATCAAGCTTCAAAAGAAGATGAGCATTGTTAGGTCAGGTTCTAGAAACAAGCTCAGTCCTTCAAAAAGTGCACATCTTAACGTTGGTAAATCTTCACGCTAGAGTGTTGCAAAGAGAAAATCTGAAAACAGAATTTCTTGCCTATTTTCTTTTTTGAGTGCAAATAATGGGAAAGGAGTTTTGGTACAGATAAACAAATTTGGAATGGAGAAGAAATGGTTGGGTTTACTTTTGATTTTTCTTTTGTACCATCTCCTGGCAGAAAACTCTCATCTGAGACTAAATCTATTGATCCTAATTAGATTTGTTAGAAATATCAGCTTTTTGGATAGGCACTCTGGTGTCTCATTTAATGGTTGCACCAAACCATTAACCAATTGAAGAATTTCTGCAGATATTTTATTTTGCTTTAAATTTCCTTAATGGCTTCTGCAGGCAGTTACACAGTGGCCAGTAACAGTGCTTTTGGCCTGCCACATTTTCTTTCCTGCAGCCAGTTCTTTTGGTTCTGCTGAGTCTGCTGAGCCTGGATCCACTGGAAAGCTCCAGCTGTCTGAGACTAACAGAGAAACTGAAGGGGTCTTGAACAAACATATTCAGAGAGCATCACTTGCTTCAGTTCAATGTGAAAACAGCTGGGTGGCTCAATCATTTACATCTAGTACATGGAAGAGGATAAGCCAACTTTTCACAGGGTGGAAGGCAGAAAATAGCCAGCAAGCCATGATCATGAAAGGGAAAAGAACTGAGTAAAATTCTGCATAGCTGGAAGCCTCCAGTAGCATCAGTAGCACAGAGTATGTAGAAAGAAGCCTTGACATTTTAAAAACAAGTGCAAGAAAAAAGAAAGTTTTTTATAAAAATATGCATTAAAAATTCATCATTGTAAAAGCTTGAAAAGAGGAGCAAAAAACATTAGGGCCAGCGGAGATAAGAACAAGGAGAAGAGATCTTTAATAGACTAGGACTAAAACAACTAAGTCAGTGCATATGTTGGAACAAATGGTCAGCTTTGACATAATGGCCAAGTTTTTGACACTAACGAACAAGGGAGAATGTCTGATATTAGTGGGAAAGTTGGGCAATTTCTGTTAAAGAATTTTACAAGAACTGGCTGAGAACTTTTCTGAACTCCCTCCTTGAGACACTTTTGGTTCTGGGTTTTTGTTTTTCTTCAGCAGCTGTTGGAATGTAGGGGAAAACCTGGGAGGGAAGATGAAAATCTTTTGGGATTGTGCCAATATTTAAAACAGGTAGGTAAGGTGGAAGTTATTACATGGGTGCTTGTCTCTGAATCTTAAAGGACATATCCATATATCTTTCACCAGTCTTAAGAGAGTGTATCTGTATTGCACAGTGCAGTTCTTGGCTGAGATAGTATCTTAGTTTCAGGAACAATATAGCTGTATCAGTGCAGCCTCTGCCCTATTTTAATTAGCCTGGGCATACCACTGTGCTGATGCAGCTGAACTGTTCCCAGTTCTGGAGCTGGTTCAGTTGGAGTTATGTCAGGTATTGTAGCATATTTTGATATTGCACCATAAAGAAAGAAAGAAAGGATAGAATCCATATGTCTGGCCGTGCAGTATAGTGCTCACAGAAGGGGTCATATTTGCACCAGTGAAGAAAACTTCCAGTTAGAACAACAGGCAACAACAAAATACAAGTCTCACTATCCTTCCAGCAGGGTAATTTGTAATTATCTTCAGCAATCGTGCACTTGCAATGTTACAAACAATGATATATGAGCATTCATGTGAAATATGGTTCAGATGTTGCCACTATATCATGTACTGCTTTGCACAAGATTTCTTAGTGTAGATGAAGTCAGCAAGACAGTGCTAGCCTCAATGATATATGCACACAGAACAAAAAGGGGAAAAAAAAAAAGTTGAGAGAAAACTCTTGATTAGAAAGGGAAAGAAAAATAAGGAAGACATAAAAAATCACCACATATTCTGGAGCATGGTCTGTTGAAGAACAGAGGATGGGATCTCTCATCTGTGTATCATTTTGTTTTTCTTTTCTGTAGCTGAGTCTCTGCTGAGTCTCTTGGAATCTTATGGTATTTCTTCCACAGTAACTGCCATGGAAGCTATTATCCTAATTGAACAGATAACTCGTGCAACCCACAGACTAATACATGGACTTGGCTTTCCCCACTGCCAACTTTTCTTTTTCCCCCAACAGATTTTCTTCCTTGTTTAGTGCCACACTCCTCATCTTTCTCTTATCCTCCCTGCTGTGAAAGTATGTTTCTTTTCTGCTCTCTCTAAAGCTCCTCTTGACTGAGGAGATGATCTGGGGTCCTGCAGAAGCATCCGCAGGCTGCTCATAAAGGGGAAAACAGCATCTGCAGGTTCTGCTGGCTGCCTGGGGCAGTAGCCTCCCAAGTTATCCCAGCAAAGCCCTGCTAGCTGAGAAGCATCGCTGGTTATTCCTGTAGGAGTGGATATATGGCTATCTACTCCTCAAAGGCAGCACTTCCTGCTCCACTGTACCCTTGTGATGCCCGGTAGATCAGCTCACTGTGTCGTGGCTCAGGCTCTGGCATCACTGGTGCAGCTACGTCTGTGTTGTGCTCAGGTGTCTGCTGGCACAGGGGAACCCCCTGGCTCTGCATGTGCATGGTCCCTTCATTTCAAAGAGCATCAGTCCCCTGACTTGAATTTATTAAATTGCTTTTGTCACTAAAATGACAAGCGGATAAGATTCATGGGAGCACAGACTAGAGGTAAACCCACCTACGCACAACAACTGATCCTCCCTCCAAAATAGAACAGAGATTACAGACTCCCATCATCTGCTCAACATTCAAGAACTTTCACCCCTAGTTACAAAACATACCTTCAACATCCCTGAATGTGCACATAAAATGTTAAGAACAAAGCAGTGGGAAGAAAGAACGAGAAAGAAAAAATATTGTCTGTATCTATGGCTCCTGCAACGAAAAGGGAAGAGGGAGCTAAAGGAGTATAGGAAGCCCAAGACTATTTCATGGTGGCAGTAAGGCTTTCTTTCCCAAGCTAACACCCAATCTGCTTTACCACAAGATTAAGGAAGAAAGAAATACAATCTGCATGATTAGTTCCAGAATTTGCAGAGATGCTTAGCTCTGTTCTCATAGAAATGCTTTTGTGTGTTTGCCTATGCTTTTTTAAGTCTTTGGCAACCTCCCATCACTACAATATATTCACTGCACACATACGTGTCATATTAGAAACTTATATTGTCCATTACCTTCCCTCATCATGTCAGCAGTATCAGCTTCTGGAACTAATTTGATGTCCTCTTTCTCCGTTCTCATTGTAATAAACGAATTCTTCTCAGCCATTTTTGTTGTATTTTGGGTGTAATATTTCTAACTCTGACAATTTGAAAGTTCGGTGTTTCGTTGGTTTGGGTTTGGGTTTTTTTCTTTTTTTTAATTCTGGTTTCTAGAGTTCTGTAGGTTTTATTTGAAAATTAATTTGCCCCCAGGCTTACAGAGAAAAGTGGAAGCAGAAGTGAAAACTTCCAACAATCCAAAGCAAATGGAAAGAATTGCACAGCTGGTATTTTTCTATCTTGTGATTTTTAGACCTGCCTAATGAGTTTTGGACTTTTGAATGCATAGGGCTGGTGCCTGAGTTTCAGTCCCTGTTGTGCTGAGGGGACATGCTCTTCACATGCTGAAATTCTGGCACTTCCTAGGGAAGAAATCTTTTCTCCAGATGTAACTCTGCCTGTAGTTCAGGATGCTGCCCATGTAAAGAAAGGAACAAATGCTGGGCAACAGAAGATCCAGCTGAAGGTAGAGGAGTCTTCTCTTTTGCCCCAATAATTGTAGATGGATTTTTGTTTATCAATTTTTTGCCTGTGGTTTCTTGCTCCCTCAACCATTACCTCCCTGCCTTTGCACTGCAAAAAGTTTACACAGAGCAGACATGAGTTTTCACTTATTAGACAGGGATAATCCATTTCTGCAATTTAGGTTTTAACCTCACTGGATCAAAAAAGAACTTACTCCTGATTAAATCTTTACAAAGTAGGAATGAATTGGGTTTATGACAGCCTATGTTTCTCCTGAGCTTTTTTTTTGACGTATAAGGTCTTGTTACAGCTCTGCAGGCAGAGCCCAGGGTCTGTCAGCACAAACTGCTGGTTTATCTGTGCTGTGGACACCCCTGCACTGCCAAGTCTCAGCTCTAAGCCAGTTCCCAATACACACACTGTACTATGCAGCCCAGGACAAATGCACAGTTGAAGTAAAATAACTTTTCCTGCATTCTCTGCACGTATTGTGTATCTCTGTTTCATACAGCTCTGGTAGAAGTTATTCCAAAAATGAAGGTGCTAAAAATATCAAGACTTCAGGACTGAAATAGCATCCACATACTACAGCTTTTTTTTCCCACGAGGTATATGTCCTTCTTATCAAGAAATGTTAATAAGACTTTGTACACACCCACCTTACAAACAAAACGGTATCACAATTCTTTTTTTATAACATATTTTTTAACAGCACGTACACAGACATTTGGCTAATAACCATTGGAAGACATGGCACAACACTACTCCAGTTCTCGCATTTAGAATCAAAAAGAGTCTTTCTTCCTTTCTTCTTTACTTTCATAAATTAGATACACAATGTGCCCCTTTTGGAAAGTGCACACCACATTTCCAGCATTTAGTCATAATGAAAACCAGAAGGCCATAGTCTGTCTGCTCTGGAGCGTGTGTGCACTGCAGAGAGGAGGAATAAGGTCCATTTCCTCTGTTTGTGTGTCTCTTGTGAATGAAATGATGTCTCTGCAAAATGGTGGGGTCAAGAGGCTGCAGGTCCATGTCCTGAGATTCAGCCCTGCAAACCTGGGACTGTGCAGAGTCTCTGCTCATGCTTCAGTTCTGATGCACATCAGGGCTGGGGGGAAGAAAAAACAGGAAAAAAACCCCACTTTTGTATGAGCAAAATCAGATTCTAAAAGCTCTGGGCTGGCGAAGTAGGATGTGTCTCTCAACTCACATGTATGTTGGTGTCAGGATCATCAGGAGCACATTTTGGCACCAAAGCCAAGTGCTCCAGAGGCAATGGGCATGGTGGAGACAGTGCTGGCAGAGATCTGGGACAGCCTCAGCACAGCTGAGCAGTGAGTGGGCTGCCAGGGAAGTTCAGGGGAGCCCCTGGCACTGTAGGGTCTCAGGCAGAGGGAAGTCGCGGCACCGAGGGCTCCCCGCCAACCTCCCATCTTCCCAGGTGCCTGGGGACCCCTGATGCCAGCACACTTCCATGGGCAGCTACGGGAATGTGGATCTCCTGCCTGCAGCACACTCACCCATGAAATAGCAAGGGAGTTGCCGTTATGGTCCGCAGAAAATTGGAAAGGAATATAGCACACTCTTAGCTAATATACCTAAAAGTCTGCTGAAGGCATTGGAGGCAGCCAAATACTTTTCTCCCTCTGTAAATACATATGATTTCCCTCTGTCTGTGCACGACACTGCTGGATAAGAACAGCCACACACTGTACCAAGAGGTACTTTCCAAACAGTAATCAAATTTGCCTCGTTTATATTCACATGCTTTTTGGATCTTCTTTCTGAAAGGAAATCCATCTAAAAAGTTCCTTTTTGAGACTGCTCGTCTAGAAAGAAAAATGTTGTAGAAATTTAGAAAGGGACGATGTGGGGGTTTGTAACTGAAGATTTGCAGAGAATAAGGGGTAGGCTGAGACAAAACTGTCCCAGGCAGGGATTGCTGGGCCACGAGCCAGGTGCCAGGTTGGCATTACTAAAAAGATGCCAGGAACTGGTGATCGGGTGTCCCTCTTTCACTCGGGGTCTGCCTGTGCAGAAATCCACCTCCTGCACCTGCAGTGAACTGACAGCGTGACTGTGTAGAAGAGTGGCTGAGCCATAAATAAACTCTGCTGCCTCTCAAGGAGACCAACAGCCCTTTTAGGCTACAAGTAACACCATTAAAGAACATGACTGACAAGGGAAGAACCTCATGGTGAGGGAAGGATTTGTTGCTTCCTCCATGTAACAAATGGAAAACTGTAAGGAGGAGAGCACTAAACTACGTATGCAGTCTGCTTGGAGACATGGAAAGTCAATGGTAATGTGCAGTTGACAAGCAGAGCACAGGAAAAAGAAAACCCTCTGTTGTGCTAAACACATTACACAGCTCTCCAAGGGCTCGCAGGAGGGAACACTGAAAACTCCAAAGGATGCCAGCGTGAAGTGAGCAGGACTGGAGTTTACTTTTTAGGAAGTACCTCAAATTCAAACATTAGACTTTACAAAATAATAAAGCAACAATTAAAAGACCACTAAAAGAAAGAAATAATTGCAATAATTTTACCCATTAATCAGAAGACACAAATTAATGGTGTGACTGGTTCATCCAGATCTAAACTCCAGATTGCATTGTTTAACAATCCATACATTCACAGTCTATGAGGGAAATGAGAATTACATTGGGAGTACAAATAAACACATAGCTTTGGTTTGGCACTATGTGCTGCTGAAATACACTCAGGTTTATGTGCACCAGAGGTGGATCCAGATTCTTGTAATTTTTAATGCTTCTTGAAGCTAACTGGCAAGGCAGATCTGATGGTGTTGTTCCCATCTATTTGCCCCTTTGGAGCCAGCACAAGGGATCTATTGTTCAGACACACTTCCTGCAGTGGATTAGGAATAAAGTTCAGGTTGCTGTCCAGGTGGCTGTTGCAGGGAATCCATTGACGTGATTAAGGCATTACAATGGCAAAAGAGGAAAAGAGATTTTAATCTACCCATTATCTCCTCAGCTCTTTCTGCCAGGTAACATTTTTTTCTGCCAGGTAACATTTTTTGTATGCCAGGTAACATTATCTGTTTCTCTCTTTATAACTCTATAGCACCATTTTAATCATAGATAGACCTGTCTTAATGTGAGACTAAGGATATATTTAGGAGGCTTTGGAAGTCATTATATTTAAAAAGAAAACTTTGGGAATGGGAGCTTTAGGAAAATGTTAAATAGTTAAGATATGGCCAAGCAAATAGTTGTTATTACATTTAGGCAGAAGACTTTGTGATGAAAAACGTTTATGGAGATTCCACACTTGTAGCCTGGCTACAAAGGGAAGATATGGACAGTAATGGAGCATGTGAATTTATAGAGCACCAATTACCCAGAACTAGCTCTCTGCCCAGACACCCCTAATGCATAATGGATATGACATACCTTATTCCAGTTTTTAAAGTAAAAGTGGTAGTTTTCCTGTGAATACATAAATCCAAGACTTTGCCCTCCATGACAGAGTGATGAGCAGTGGGGAGGGAAGAGACAGTTTGCAGAGAAATGCCTGTTTCTAAACGGTTCTTGCACCCTTGTCCTAGATGAAAGCAAAGGGTCACAGCAGGTCCTGAGAAGGGTTCAGTATGATGCAGTGAAGAGAAAAGACTGGGTAACGTGAACTGGTGGGAACACAGAGCTTTAAGATATAAAAGGGGGTAATTTTTCCAGAGAGTAGTAAAGCTTCAAAACTCCTTAATTCAGTGCAGAATTAACCCAGCAATAGTTTTCAGCAATCATACACGGCTTCTTCATGCAAATCCTATTCTAATTCAACCCTATTCCAAATAAAAATTGTCCCACTAAAACCAAATATGTCGTTTAAAAATACATCTTATAGTTCTTGGTGAGGAATAAATTCCTATTTTGAAGGAAGATAGGAAAACCTGACTTGACAGCCAACACAAAAAGAAGAGTATTCTTCCTCCCAAAATATTAACACCCAAAGGACTGCAGGGTTTACTGTGAATATTAATATAAACAAACAGGAACTGGAAATTTATAGCTGGTATTTATTTGTGAGTTCAGTCATGACCCCAAGGAAGGAAGGAAGGAAGGAAGGAAGGAAGGAAGGAAGGAAGGATAAGAATCTTTAAAGTTCCATGGTATCATTTTAAACCTATACTACTTATCCTACCAACTACAGGTAGAACTGTAATGATAAATAGAAGTTTGGAAGTTTGAAGAGAGTGAAGAAATGTATTCTACCAAGTAATTTATTCAAACAAAGAAAGGGCATAGGCTGAGTCACGGTGGTTTTTCAGTAGAGGTAAACACCTAGAGAAATAAATTAACACAGATTAGGAGGTGGATGTTAAAATCTTTCTCTGATATTTTTTCTCATGTTCACACAACTCAGTGCTTGAAATGTGAAACTTCATCTTTACTAAGACTCAGATTCAGATCATCTTGACAACTGATGGCCATCTCAGCATAGTCTTGTCAGACTGAGAAAAAGAAAAAAGAATCTCTTTTAGACAATAATAGGGAAATATTAGTCATTTCATACAAAAGAATATAATTATATAAATTTAATTAAATTCCATTTCTTTGCAATCATCGGCATTAACACTTACATGAAATTGAAGTTTTGTTATTAACTTCAAAGAAATAAGGATTTCATCCTTAATTATATTTTTCAAGTGCAATTTTAGGGCCTAATGCAGAACCTTCTGAAGGTAACAACAAAAGACTCTGGTTGATGTCAGCGGATTTAGTGGGAGTAGGTGGTAATTTAACAGTGCATAAAGGAGCTACTGAAAATACACAAGAATATTGTCCAAATCTTCTAGAATGTCTACTTCAAATTCTGTATAGTATATTGGTTATTGAGACATATATCAGTAATGAGTGAAATGAAAGGAGTTTTTTAAAGTTCGAGACTTCTGCTTCTGGAGTAAGTGAAGGTTTGCCTCCCATTTTTATTGGAAGCAGTCCTAGGTCTTTTATAAAGCAGCAAAGCAGAGAAAATCATGAAGTATTTCACGTAGTATTTCATATTCCATATCATGTATTCCATATTTGGAATTCCATATCAGTATTTCATATTTCATATCATGAAGTTTTTCATATTCCAGGCCATATGGAACTGTATTGCTCAGGCAAGTTTTTTCATGAAAACTATGTGTGCTAGACACAGTCCTCGCTTCTTTTTTATGTAGTTTATTGCAGAATATGCTTATTTCAAACAATTACTGATAAACAATATTAAGCCACATTCCATTAAATGCTCACCAGACAGTTTTAATTGGTTCAAGAGAGGCTGGAAAAGCACATTCATGGGTGGAGGGTGTGGTACCAGACATTGGTGTCCTTGTTTTTCTTCCTCTTACTATGCAAATCTGTCCTTCTTTTCAAAGAGGTGATGAAGAGCCACATGTATTTATTCCAAATAAGATCCAGACTCAAGAGCTACACTCCTGCGGCCAGCCAGTAGTCATTTCTCACACCATATGTCCCTGACTTCCCTGGGAGTCCCTCAGGCAAGGCCATGGATGGTGTCCATATCAATCACGGCCAATTCTTCCTCATAAGGCAATGTTGGTATGGTGCAACTGATAAATAACAGGTGGCCAGTGCAAAGGAATGTAGGCACATAACAAAGGCTGTATAGGGTTAAAACATTGGGATTTTGCCTGCAGCTGTCCACAATAAATATGCATAAGTTCATATTTTGCTTAGTTATGGATTCATCCACCTGTTTTCCTAAGAGTGCCAGACATTTTGAACTCTAATTATTACCAGGTCCTATCCAAAGTCCATTTCAGTTAACACAAAGGAAGTTGTCAGTGATCTTGAGGAGCAAGGATCAAGCCATACAGAACCGTTTCACTACCATATTTATGTTACAGATTCTCATTTTTGACCTTACATTTGGTCTTTCTGCAAAGGACTTAAAAATTCTGTGCTGT
Source organism: Struthidea cinerea (assembly GCA_013397865.1). Lineage (NCBI taxonomy): Eukaryota > Metazoa > Chordata > Aves > Passeriformes > Corcoracidae > Struthidea > Struthidea cinerea. Next base: position 215,822 of record VZTI01003154.1, on the reverse strand, counting down.
TCTTATTTCCAGTTAGTTTTTGAAAATAAACCTGTGCTCCTGTTAAATTATTCCAACAGATATTGTTGCAGAACCACAAAGTCAGTGGAGGGTTCAGAGCTGCAGAACCAGTGAGCAGAGATGGATGTTGCTCTGCTGATTGCTCCCATCTCAGTTCAGCCTCCAGACCTTCCCAGGTCAGCTTTCACACTCTCTCCAGAGCTGATTCAGCTGCAGCACAACATTGCCCATAAAGCAGATGAAGTGTTGCTGCCACAGAAATGATCACACTTCCTTCTCCAGACCACCTCTCTGCCCCCCAGCAACACTCCTGATGCTTCTTGCTTCCTACCTGTTCTCTTTGACTATGATCTTACCAGTTTATTCTTGATAACTTTATCTCTGTTGCCTTGGTTCCCAGGTAAGGCCATAGTGTATCCTGCAGGCATAGTTCATCAGCAAATCCACAGGTGGAATCACAGCCTTCAGAAATACAGGCTTATCAGGAAAATACCTGTAATCTGTGAATGCTCCAGAAAACTTCACATTGTGATTTAACAAACTAAAAAACAAACCAAAAAACAGCGATGGCAAAGGAATACCTAAATTCTCATGGGCATAACTGAACAGCTCTGTAAATAATCAGATGTACAAGCTAGCAAGCATTACCAGTTTCCAGTGAGTTTTGGGATCCATTTTATAAATCTAGAATTGCATCAAATAATATACTATTATTTAATAATATATTAATTATGTAAGCCATTATATTGTGCAACCTGGCCTTCTCTGTGCTCCATTTTCTCTCTTAGTGAAACAATCAGTGAAGCAATTTCTTGAACAGGGCTACTCTGAATCATTATGCCTTATTTTATAACAAAACCTCTGTTAATCAACATCAGACTTATCTTTTTTTATTACTGTTTATTACATTGAAGATGTTGACTAGTCCTGAAACTGAGGCAGTAGAAAAGTGGTTTGCATGCTCACTGACACCTCTCTGCACAATTATTTTCTGGTGTGGGTCACTTGGGATGAAGATGTATGCCAGCCAGGTTTTGGGAGGTTCATGGGTATGATTAGGTGATGCTGTCCCAAGAGGCTAGTGCACAAAAACCAAAAAGAAATCAGTCTTCCAGTCTTGGCAATAGAGGAAGAGCTGGCCTAGACTTCTTTCTTTAATACATCTTTAGGTGTTAATTAAATTTCTTCATTACTACTTTATACTCACGTTAGCAGACTAAGCTAAAATATCATGAGTAGTTTTCCTTTCTTCAATATTTTAATTTACATTACCTGTTGGTTAGACATATTTAGGTGACCTGTCAGTAACACTCAATGGCTTAGAAATGGAAAAAAACCTCCAAAACCAATCAGGAAGATTATTTCCACAAATCTGTTTGCTTTTTAAAGGCTGGAACACAGAGTTTGAAATATCTGCTCTTAAAAACACACTGGTGAGCCAAGATGTATTTCCTTGCTGCTGACCACTTTTCATGCAGCACTGTCATGGTTATTTGAAGAAGAGATGGAATCCCCCCATTGGATCTGGATGGGGGAAGTCAGGCGACTTGCTCAGGGTGCCCCAGGAGAGGCTGAGGAGAGCCGAGCTCTTGGTGGTCCAGGTTGGTGTTCACTTAACTGATCCCTGCTCTCTCTTTCTAAGTGCTCTGCAACCAAATCTTAGATCAGATCTATTGTCTCGATGGATGTATTTTTTAAAAATAGAAAGTGCACTAATTTCAGCATAAAAACATCGGGTGGCAATTTCAGCTTCTGAAAGTTGCTGCAGTTCTGTGGATGTCTAATTATTTACCCACTTTTTTTTTGAGACACCAGCATTTTAGAAAAGACTATATACCCTAGTTAGAGATTTTTATTGGAATATATTGTATTAAAAGACCATGTACGTAATAGAGTATTAAATATTAAAACACAAGGCTCAATGCATTTTATATGCAATAATATAATTATTCTTGCTATAAACTATTAATACTGTAAAATTGTTTACTAAATTATAAGTATTTTCCAAAGTCCTGAAAACAAGACATCTGATTACAAAAGAGTTCCATGTAACAGTTAAAGCAATATCCATATCCCCAGGTGTAAAGAAAGCTCAAAAACCTAAGTTGAATGCAAACCGAACAGACCAAAAGAGAATAAAAATACACGCTGTTAAAGACTGCTGCAAGCTGATTTCATTCTGTGAGTAGAAGCCTGGTAATAGTTTATGAGCACCTGATTAAAAATAAGAATTGCTAGCAAGCAAAAACTGAAATAAATCTTTGCACAAGTATGGATGCTGTTGCGGAACCTTGGGCCCAAATGCCTTTCAGCTTTTTCTGGTATGGCTGAGAAATTTTGAGAGCTACATTTTCTGTTTAAACTAATACTCAAAAATAAAAATACAATAGGACATCAGAAAAGAATCTCCTGGGAGTTGAATAGTACTTTTCATTGGAGTTGCTGCAGCAAGTCAGACTGTACTTGCTACTGCTGAGAATTAAAAAGGTAATTAACAAAAACCAGGCAGAGATGCTTAACTGGATGAACTGGATTGCATCTGTACAGCTCATATGCAATCCGAAAAGACTGCCAAGACAAGATGAAGACAGACTTAAGACTTTGCTTTGTATATTCCTTGGATATACAAATACAGGCACACAAGATTAAAGCTACATTTTTAATAAAGTCCTATAGCTATAATACCTGATGCAAAATTGCACTCGACTTTAGGAGCCTGGCCCCCATCATAAACTTTATGGATGAGAAGTTAGTAATTGATTTGGCTCTGTATTGAAGACAAAGCCTTATTTCTCAGAAGCATCAGCATAAGCTGTAAAGGGACTTGTAGTTTATGGGAAAAACATGCATTGTAGAAGCATACTGATTTTACCATAAGTGATCTGCTTCAGGAAGAAAGTTCTGCAAAGAAATATCCTATGAACTTAATAAAAATATGAAGCATTTATTCCTAGTAAGCCTGAATTTTTTTTTGTTGCGATTATCCCATGCAACAAATTTGGAAAGAATCACACTTAAAAATTAACTGGTCTTACCAAGCATCACTAATAACTGATTTTAAAATCTAACACATATATGCAAAGAGAGCTTAACTTAACAAGCAAATTCTGAATTTTGCAGCAAATGATTTTCCTTGCAGATGAGCATCTGGAATAATTTCAGTGTAAGTGGGTATCAATAAAAAAGAATTCAAGGGTACTAAGCAAGAATTTATCCTTGTTTTTCACATTTCAGAAGTAATGATCTTAAGAACCTGGAACAGAATAAACTAAATAGTACTAACGCTAGCAAAACTAGTTCTGTTTTATCTAGTTAATGGTAGTAACACTGCTGCTAATGTGGATGTCAGTATTTTAATGATACATATCTTAGATATGTATCAATAAATTATATTTACATTATGAATTTTATAGTTTAAAAATTCTTTTAATAGTATCTTCAGAGAGCTTTAAATAATTTGAATAAAGTGGGTTAACTCTAGTTTAACTCAAAATCGTGACTGTTGTAGTACTGTTGTGTTTGATATTTCTGCGTGTCCTGAAATATTATGAAAATATTTTAATATTCAGAATATGAAGTAAATCATTACGTATGATTTTTCTAGCAGATGACTTCATTGTTCACTGGTGTCGATACTTCATTGTTTTGCATCTGGTGTAGTCATTTAGAGACGTGCAGAGTCAGTGCAAAACATTACAAAATTAGAATCAGATTTTTCCAAATCCCTTTATGAAGGTGCTCAAAATGAAAGGCAGGAAACTGGAAAGTCAATCCCAGTGTCTTGTGGATCTTCTCTGGATACTGGGCTGGATTCTAATTTTATTCAAGTAAATTCTTCAGATCTGGTCCTTTTTATTGTTAATTCACAGTCAAGGAGGAGATAAATGGACCTGAACTCAGGAGTTCAGCCATGTACAACGTGGTTTCTTTGAAGAAAAGGTAAGCAGTGGTAAACAGGGGCAGACTCTCAATTATTCTTCATTTTTTTTTTTTTTTTAGGCATTTGCGGGAATTTTTACAAGAAGAGCCTGCTCTGTGTGTTTTGCTGGACAGAATATGCACAAAAATATTTTCAAACCAAATGCAGCTGGTTCTAATCCTCTGATAATTCAATCTACATGCATCCCTAGCTTTAACATGAACCAAGCCATCTGTAAAATGTTAGCTACATTAGAAGACACAAATCTGGTTTTTGACCAGATCCGAGCCAATCAATACGTCTTTCTTTCTTTGATCTTTGTATTTTCTGGAATAATGGCAAGAAACCAAACCAAAGTCACCACAAAATCAATCCAAGCCTTAATACACTCTTAAAACTACTAGGAACGGTTTTTGATGAGGGGCTTCACTGCTGGTAGAGTTTCTCTCTTTGAGACGTGCATTCCAGTGGTGATTCAAATTTTTCTGCTGAAATGAGAGGATAAACTGTACTTGCAATCATATAGCAAGCAGTAGGAATCCTAAAAAGGTAATTTTATTTTAAAAGGCATATATGACTCTCCTTGGCTTATTTCAGATGAAATCCAGACCAAATTTATTTAAATAACCAGCAAAGACAATACAGGAACTAAATGCAGGAAGAATGCTAAATAAACCACAGCCAATTCCAAGTAGACCGAAAGAATTTTATTCATATTGTATATTCACATTACATTCAATAAGCACATTCATGCACTTATTCCATACTCACACACTCCAGCTATAATGTGGTTCCAGTAACATTTACAGATAACAGCTTGTATTTAAAAAGCCCAAGGTTGTTTTATTAAAAGGTAATGAATTTGCATGAGAAATGCCATTCTTTTTGTGGAAGTCCCTTTATGCATCACATAGGTTTCCTCCATTTGTGAGACACATATTATTGAGCAGGATTTTCACTACCCCACTCACTACCTCACTACTTATTTAAATAAGTGAGAGATAGTTGAGTAGGAATGAGCATAAAGCACTGCTGCTGGAATAGGGCAGTGTTTTGATTTTTCTTGGTGCAGTTGTCCATGCAAGGGAGAGATGAGCAGAGTATGGAACTGGTGTCTGCCCACCAACTCCTCTCTGGACCTTGAGGAAAGACAGTAGCACTCAAAATGCCCTCAAGTTATTTTTTTGGCTACATAAAAAGATGATTCAAATGCAGCTCTTCACTTTCTGCTGAAAACAGCATGTTTTCAGCAGAATTCCTCCTATGTACATAAATCCATAAGGCACAGAAATCAAGAAAAAGATTACTAACTCGGTTCCATGTTGGTTAAAGAGAGGCTGCTCTATTCTTCTAGTTGTCAGGCATAATTAATAAGTCATCCTCCACGTTTTTATTTTTTCTCCCTGTTCCTGCAGTCCTGTATTTTTCTCGCCATCTTATTAATGATTATTACATTAATAAGATGTAATACATTATTACAATACAGTTTTTGTACAATACAGTCCTCAAAATCAATCACTTTTTTACTGGCATGGAACCAGCTAGAATAATTTAAAAGCTCTTCTAAACACCTGCCATCACAATCAAACTTCTACTGCTTCATTTACCTGAAACCCTTACAGTCTGTGTAGTGGTATTTTCATGTGAACTATTAACTAAGGTCTACTAGTGCCTGATGCTTTTTGCCTTTTCCACTTATCTGGTACCTTTGCAGTCTCCTCTTAAACCAGAGGACTGGATGCTCATCCCCTTCTTCCATGTTGGTAGAAGATTTGGGCAGAGTCCGTTGTTTCATCCACTCTGCTGGTGTGGTGTGCCATGGAAATGGTTTTTTTCCCAGTTTTATGGTCAGTGCAGGTAACTGGTACTCCCTGCTCTGAAGGATGCAGGTAGGGAGGGACATGACAAAAAGAACATTCAGTTCTGATTTCCTGGGCTTCAGAACATTACCTGAAGTACAAAATACAGTACCAATCATATTGAAATTAGAGAAATATGAGAGATGAGTCAATTCCACCTTTCCTATGCTGCCACCTGTCCTCTCCCAGCAAGATTCTGGTTTGACAGACTTTGTAGAAAGAACAGTTAGAGGAGATTTTGATCTTCATAAACTGTAACAGATGGAACAGCTCACAATGGTTTTCCGCATGAAAAAAATGCTGGCGACATGTCTAAATCCTTAGATTTGGCAGAGGAAAATAGTATGTATAGCCAACATAATTTGTCTGGTGCATCTTTTACTCAAAACCAAAATGTCATTTGGTGTCAAGCATACTTCAGCCAAAGCATGCAGAGATACAGAATGAGAGAAGAAACCTTTGAAAGGCTTACACAGAAATGGAGAGCACTGGAACTTTGAAGTCACTATGAAGCCATTAGAAATTTTTCTGTTTTAATTTGAAACAAAGAAACTTCAGAATATCACTGTCAGTTGTGAAGTGGGACTGGAACAGGCAGTCAACATGGCAAAGCCATCTGAGCCAAACAGACTCTTATATCTCACTGTAAAAATGATGATTTTGAAAGTATTAGCACAGTACAGAGGAAAATAAACCATTTAGAAACATTTAGAAACGTCCCCTGAAGAGGATTGGGTTGCCTGTTCTGAAATATGGTGAAGGAGTGTACAGCACATGAAACACCATTCATAATGCTACAGAAATGGTTAACTTGAGACATTTTTGTCAAATTTGATTCTGTACTGTCCCTGTTTTCCTCAGCTATGAAGTCCTAAAGGAAACTTGTTCTTCGTAGTTCAAGAATTATTTCCTTAAAACATATTACACCTCTGAAAATAGGGAGCTGCAGATCCCAATGCCAATGCCCTGAACTACGTGTGGAAATCTTACCTGCCCTGGTTGCTGTTCAAAGGATGAATTTATGAGCACCTGGATATTAAATGAAACTTTTGTCTTCAATGCCTGTCTGACAACTTCAATAGTACTAGTTTTTGAATGGCATTTTTCTTCCTCTTTTGAGAAGTATTGCCTTTGCCTGTGACACCATTTATGCATCACATGATGCTCAGGAAGTGATTTTCTCATACCTTGTCTTCAGTCTGTACATTCCCTGTATGCAGAGTACACCCTGGGAGTTGTGGCCCTGACTCATTAAGGATTTTGTCAGAGCAGCGTGTTTTTGAAGGACAAATGTCCTTCTTCACCAATACTATATTTAAAACAAAATAAAAAGACCAAGTTGCTCTGGGCACTCACCTTTGCCTCCAGCACAATTTCCCAAGCATTACAAACCACATAAAAGGACAAAGGATACTTCAGTGCCAGTCCAGAGAGACCTGAGCCAAGAAACACCTTTCCAGGATGAAGATCACAGATTTGAAGATCATATGCCTGAAAGAAGGTAGAATTTTTGACTTTCTTATGTCTTCAGGACCAACTTGAAGAGATGTTAGCCAAGAAATGATTCAAAGCCTACCCACCCAAGTGAGGAAGGCAAATCCCGGATTTGGATGCACAGTCAGTGTTGCTGCCATCTGCTGTTTTCACGTGGAAACATGAAAAATTTCAAATTAGTTTTTCCCCCTACCACATTTTTTCAATTTTTAAATGTAATCATATAAGCAAGATTAGAGGGCAAGCTTTCTTTTTAGAAATTCTTTATTTAAGGATCCTAATTTACTAATTTGATCTGAGAAATTTTCCTGTAATTTACTTCTGCTGCCTATTTCAGGGCTGGGTTTGGGGTTTTTTGGTTGTTTTTTTTTAACATTAATTCCCATTTGAGCTAAAGGAAAAGGCTGTCCACTTCTGCAGAAAAGCAAAGAAAGTAGATTAATAGGGGAAATAATGTATTCATTTGGGTGTATTATATACTTTCTATGAGTAAATTTTAATTGGATGACTTGCATAAATGGAATGTAAATGTGTCTAGAGCACAGCATGGGCTTGGTGCTTTAAAAGCCAAAGTTCAACTCCTGATGTCATTAATTAGGAACTATAATTAGTAAATGTAGGGTAGGTAAAGGAAATTGAAACAAATGGGCTTCATTAACTATTCTTCAGGCACAGGTAAATATGAGTTCATTCACTGCAACTGTGCACTGCATGCCTGACACAGCCTAATTAAGAATAAAGTAATAATCTACTGCCTTTGACTACAGAATATCTAACTCCCCTGGTTACATTTGTTAGGGATCCATGGCTAGGAATCATGGTGCAAGGCAGGTTTGAAGTTTCCCCTTTGAGCTTTTACAATTTTGGCCCACAGAAAGATCAATTATCACTGCCCCTGTTTCACTATGAGCCTGAATGACCTTGGAGGTCTTCTCAAAGCAGGAGATAGTAAGCTGTATCGTTTTGATGACCATTAAGAAACCATTAAATTAGAATTTTATTTTCTTGATTAATTGTGATGATCCTAGTATTATTAATTCACAAACACACAATCAGTTGCCTCATCAGACTTTAGAAGGGATACACCATTTCTGTATGACCCATCTGAATGGTGTGTGCCGCTGAGCTGGGCAGAAGCTCCTTTCCTAGAGGTACATCTTCTTCTGGGCCAGTAAAGTAAATGTCTGATACTGCAGATATGGAAGATACCAACGCCTACAAGCTCAGTTGTACATTGTTGGTATCCAGAGAGCAGCCTTGCCTTTAGTCAAAGTTATCTATAGATAGATATTATTGCAAAATTATTATCTTTCAATGGCAATAGTTTTTTTCCACTTTATTTCAGTTTAGCCCATGCTGACCTGTTTTTGGTCTTCATTCTCCAGCCTATGTCTTACACTAACACTTATCTTGTTGGTGCTTTCAGCCTGGAGAACAGAGGATGATCGCTGTGCTGCTCATTGAATTAGGGTGTTAACATTATCCTTTCTAAAGGAAAACATCCCACACCTGCTCTGATGGCTAGTAACCAGGCAATAGGATGGGTGTCACAGCTTAAAAAGGTAGGAAAGGAAATGGGAAAGAATACCAAGCTCCCAGAGGGGACTAGGCCAAACATAAGAGATAAATCCATTGCTGAGTACGGCACAGCTGAAAAACAAGAAAAGATTCCTTAAACTGGGAAGAACAACAGGACAAAAGAAAAACAAAACCTCCTAAACTGCGTCTGTTCATTTTTTATTATGGGGTGGGCTGCAGACTGCCAGCCTGTTTTAAAATCAACACTTCACAGCAAGAAACTACACAGTAATGTATCACTTCTCTGCAGGCACTTCCTTCCCCTGACAAACGGTTCAGGCGCGGTAATCGCTTAACCAGAGCTGCACCGAGGGGCGACCAGCACTGAGGGAGAAGGATCTGTAGGAAATAAATCTGTATTTATTTACAGACACATACACAGGCACACAGCTTATTGTGCAGAGCAGCTTCTTATTGTGGAAAATGAGCTGTATAAAATGCAAAGCTACGGGAGATGTTTTAACACTCAGGGGAAAAAAACCAATAAATTCCACATGCTACGCTAATTTATTCTGTCCCCCAGGGGGATGTCCATAAACTTCTCAGTCGAAAATCAGCTCCTCTTCCAGCAGTTTTAAGACTTAATAGTTAGCGCTCCTTGTTAACATCACTAACCTGCTAGCCTTAAATATTCCTAGTTTTTCTAAGAAAGGAGAACAGAAAAGAGATTGTTCCAGAGATCATCATAGTGCTCCTGAGTACAAGCTGAAGCACATTTTTTCCTGAGGCAGAGAATAAACTGCACCCTAATGTAAATGGCTGATACAAAGCCAATACACCAATTTATGCCTCAGCTAAATCCTTAACATAGCACTTATGTAAGACATTAGACTTTTATAGCACTTGGACCAAGGTAGGAATTCATGAGGAGCTCACTAATTTGAGAAAACAACTTAAGTGTGCTTTTCAGTAAGACAAACCAGACCACTTATCCAATTAGGGAGAGATGAAGGAAGATAAATTCTATTTTTCCAGCTTTCTGAAATGTTTTTCAGATTTCCTCATTTAATACAAGCTTGATACAAAGCTGCAGAATAAAATTTTTAAGCTGCTCTCTAGTTAAAATGCTAAGCCTTTCCCCTCATGAGAAAAAAAAGGTATTGTGCATGCAGGGTTTTAACTATCTCTGCTCAAATTCTGCCAATTTTTAAATGCTTAGGAATCGCACTGAATCTGCTCATTCCCCACCAGGGCTGGTGAATGAATTAGCACTAGAGCTCTGCTATTTTTCTCTTACTCAGTAGTCACATTTGTAGGAGACTACTATTTTTTTAACACATTAACGTAATGATGGGAAATTTAGCATAAGCTAACAGAGATCTGTAGGTTCTACACCTGAACCAAAATGCATATCTAATGAGGACCGCAGGAAATGATGCAGTCCTTGCCAAAGTGTCATTAATGGCTTGGAACCGAAATTTTGGGACAATCGACACAAAGAAGCAACCTGTAAGCTGGATTTTTCAGGATATGGATGCTTTGCACATCCTCGAAATGAAGCCATTTCTATCGAGTTTCCATTACGGAGACCCTCACAAATCATAAGTATCTTTAAAAAATTCTTGGCTTTTTTGAGTGACAGTAAATTGTATTTGTGCTATTAAATGAAGACATCTCTGAACATTTGGAAACAACTTTGCAAACTGTGATGAAAATCTATTTGCAATAAACTGAGAAACGAGATGTGTAGAAGTGAAACAAAGATCAGCTCTACACAGCTGCAAAAGTCAGCCTCTATGACTTTTTTATGTTAATCAGCAATGAAGTAGTAGCACTATAGAGATAAGACTATGATCCATCCTACTACTATTACAGAAAAGTCTACCTAAACAGAATTTAGCCACTGGAAAGCTTTTGGCAAACTCTGATGTTTTTGTTTTGGAAGACAATTTCTGTTCTTACTTTTTAAGACAATGGGAGAAGACCAGGGGATGCTTAAGCATGCTTTAACATCAGACCTCTAGGAATAGTTTATAAAAACTGAGTGAAGCACGTACAGCAGTATCAAGACTGGCTTCTAAAATGCATTCTACAGGAGCAGCTTGGTGTCCTTAACAAATGAATGAGGATAGACACAGCAGTTAATTCATCCCCATTTTAAAAACGCTAGGTCATATTTTTGTTAAACACATAATTAGAAGCCTTAATGGAAGTTCTCAGTTCTCAAGTCCCTGACAAGACTCTGAGTGCCTTCCAGCCCATTCAGTGTTACAGGTGCTGATTCATGCCCCTGGGTAATTTAGAGGGACTGAACCTTAGGCTGCTTATTAGGGGAGGCAAAATCCTAGCCCAGAAAGAAAAACTGCAGAGATTCTGTGTTGGAGGTAAGAGAAGTAACCTCTATAAATCAGGAAGGAGCAATTTAATTTTCCTCTAGGTCAGGCATCAAATCTTTTCCCTTACGTCAGTGACTCCTGGGTACCTAAGACTCACTTGGGAGAATTAACAATATCCAATGCCTTATGGCAAGCCAAAAAAGTTGTTCTCAACGTTGATCTTCAAAACAATGTATCACAAAGAACCCCACCTATCTGCAAAGGACAACATCTCAAACGAGCATGGGGAGAAATCATACACCAATTACACCATCAGCCGTGGGGCACAGCTGGTTACAAATAGCATCACCTCCTTTTCCCAGGTCTGCAGGTAGAACAGGAGAGAGGCAGGATCAGAATTCTGGGGCTAGATCAGACTTCAGGCTTTCTGACTGCTCGTTGCCATTTGGGCTCTTGCTACTCACCCTGAAGAGGTGCACCAGAAAAGCTGCAGGAAGAAGAAGATGAGTCCTGTGGGAAGTACATTTCTCTTTCTAACTGGTGAGATGAAGTGGCTCAGGTTCAGACTCCCAACTTCATGTACAAGAATCTCAGCAATTTAATTTTCAGTTGTTAATAATTTTTATGTTTTGTCAGTGGAAAGATGCTTAAATGTAATTTACATTCAAGCCACCAAAAGGTTCTAACAATTCCCAGGCTGAAGGCTGCCAAACTATGTCAATTCAAAAAAAATACCAAGACAAACATAGGTATGCTTTCAAGAAGTACTTTTCAAAAACCTGCAGTCCAAGGAAAATGAGCCAGAAAAATGAAACAATGGGGAAAAACCAGCCTATTTCCTTCAAGGGCTGTGTAAATATATCTGGAATGTGTGTAGCCTCCACTCAGGGTGACCTCCTCCTGGGATTTGCATTTTCCATAACTTCCCTCTGGTACGACAGAGACTCTGTGTGTACGTCCAGGTCCCCAGCTAGGGTCTGTCAGCCGTGCCCGCTGCAGTCAGCACCACCAAACTGATTTACTGGAGCTGAGGCGCTGGCTCATTGCTCACCAGCTATACTGAGAAGCAGAGCTCAGGCTTTGCCTGCCCCAGCATTGGTCCAGCTGCCTCCTGAACCACTGGGCGTCACATGGGATCGGGCTGCAATGCAAGGAGAGGCAAAGCTGCAGGAAAGAATTTGCATCTCCCAAACTGAATCTGTCAAACTGATGTAAAATTCCTGCCCTGTGGTATCACATTTATCTTTCTCTATTTGCTATCTATATGTGCAATAAAGCACTGGATGTTTAGCTGATTAGAAAGTTGATTCCAAGTTTATGCCAATCTTGAATAGCGTTATCTTTCCTTAGCATCAAAACATAAACCAGACAGAGACAATCACTGAGCTTGTTAAAACTTTGTAACAACTCTCTGGGTCATGTTTTTGAATCACTGTCAACAAAGAAACAGAAGTTAAACCCCTTAAAGCACTATACAATTCCTCCCTCCTCCAAGTCAAACATTAGTACTATACTGGAGGTAAGAAATCACCCTTTCCTGAGGGTTTGCACCGGGAACAGTTATACTGTTAATCCGTCTACAGCTATGCTAAATAATTTGCCAGTACCTGTCTGAAACCTACACAAATAAGAGTATTTTTTCTGTAATTGTAAGTTCTTCTGCTCATCAGCTAAGTAAAATTGTTTAAGATATATACACATGGCCATATATGTATTTACTAGAGATTTTTCTTTTGCTAAAGTTCTGCTTGTCTTATCTATACTGCAATCACACCTGTTGTGTACAACACAAAGACAACCAATAAATAAATTAATGCTTCCGTCAAAACCCCACCTAAATTTACATAGCATGCAGAACTTGGCTTAGACTGAAGAATTTAACATAAGAATTTAAAAGCTGGGCTTTGTCCTATTTTTTTAAGTTCTGCATAATGTTTGCTCTCGAGACATTCCTATAACAAGTCACATTGATATAAACTTCCTTTCCAAATTCCTCAGTTTTTTTCAGTTCCTTAACTCTGCAGTGATATAGCTTTACTTTTAAAATACTGGAACCAAATCTTGGGCTTTCAACAGTACTCCAGTACCATACTCATGTTCAATATAAGGTTACGGAGAATTGGTTTTCTTTGCAGCTCTTTAACTTTTTTGTAGACTTCTGTGCAAGCTCTGCACAACACAGCTAATCACAGGTATTTATTCAGCCTCCTAACCAATTTCAGTAGGGATTAAACATCTAGATAAGGATCTGTGATGCTATCTTCAGTTCTGAACCTCCATTTCCAGTCTATAAAATAGAGGCAACACTTACAAACGGAAGAATGTTTGCAATACCTCAATCACAGGTGTATCTCAAGGATGGTTTTGAAGAGCTGAAGAAGGCAGCTGAGCTTGCTTTGTTTGGTTGGGGGTTTTTGTTTAACAAAACAGCACACCTGATGCACACAAGTCCCACGTGAAGAATTTGCATAAGGCTCCGCCTCCAGGGAAGGGACTTTTTTTCTGAAGAAAATTGTGCACAGCTCCTGAATTCTGAGGGCACTTTTCCTTTCCTAGCTTTAGGAGATTTCTCTCTGTGTACTCCCAATGCTCTAAGCATCTTGGAAAGCTGCCCTGAGGCAAGCAGTAAATGGGGGGTGGGGAGATAGGACTGGAGCTGTAGTGCCTGGTTCTTCTTGCTTTTGTTTGTAAAATGAAGCATTTTAAAGGGAACTTTGACTGGGCTATACTGACTGCAGGACCCATTTCTCATAGCTAAAAGACCACGAAAGTAGCCTGTACAGAGCCGTTCTACAACATACTCCGTGTGCAGGTAGGAACTCTAACACCTGTTAGTGATTAAGACCAGAATTTAACAGCTAATGGTGGCTCATTTACAGCAGATCGATTGCAGAAAGATTGCAAAAATCTTTTTTGACAAGACTACAGGATGTATGATGCTGGATTATTAATGTAGTTTGCAGGCAGCTGCACTCAAATTCATCGCTGTGGCAGCTGTTCAGTAAAATTTGCTGGAAAATCCAGTAGGGATTAGGTTTTGATGAAAAATTTCAAGGCGCTTTTCTCTAATGTGAACAAGCATAAACCTCCTGGGTTTATTTAATATTGCAGATCAGCAAGATAACGATGCCTTTGCCTAAGCAGATGGAAGGTGCTGGGAAATGCGGGCTGCTTCCAGCAGGTCTGTGCTGCTCTCCGGCTCCGCGTTCTCCCCAGTCCTGTTCAACAACATCCACAGCCTGTCATTAGAGGGCCCAGCTGCAAATGCCAGGGACGTGCTCGTGAAGCAATTATCCACGTCTGTGTGTAACTGCGGCACTAGCCTTGAGTGCATTACAGAGAAATACTTATAGCAAAACAGGATGTTGCGATGGGTACGGAGCTTTTCCTGACCAAGGAGAAAGTGCGTCATGCAACTTGATGATGTTGTTTAACACACGAAATCGCCTTGGCTGGGCGATTAGATAGTAGGCAGCATGGCTGACTTGGATTTCTGGTCCTACTTTCTCTTTTCCCTCGACATCAAGCACATGGCGGGAAGTTAGAGAAGACGGTCAGGAACCCGGCTGGCTGGAAGCGGCGGGACTGACTGCTTATGCCCGGCTCTAAGAAATGCGAGGGTACAGAAGTGACAGTTCCTCTGGCTTAACATAAGTGAGGAAAAACTTCCACGAACTAGTACGAGCGAGCGTTTTGAGATTCATCTAAGAAAATCTGTTTTGGTTGCTGGGGTGAATACATTAAATCGCGCAGTTAACCCTCCCACAGCCCGCCCGATAGCACAAGCTTTTGAAGGTAAACCGAGGTGCTGCTCCTGGCCGGCCCACGCCGAAGAAGGCGGGCTGGTCCCAGCACTGCCGGTGCCCCGGCCGCGCCCCGCAGCCCAGCCCGTCCCGTCCCGTCCC
>VZTI01003154.1:138416-200275 GCA_013397865.1 Struthidea cinerea | reverse complement strand
AAGATGGACGGTTTCGCCGGGAGTTTGGGTGAGTAGTGGTGGGACGGGACGGGGCGAGGTGCGGGCAGCCCGTGGTGCAGCGGGGCCCGGGGCGCGCACCTGCGGCGAGCGGGGATGCCGGACCCGCGGGCTGGGACTGCCCGGGGCCGGCCGGGCCGGTGCGTGCGAACACCGCCCGCGGCGGGAGGGGAGGGGATGCCAGCGCGAAATCTGGTCAGCTTCAAACCATCTGTTGCGAGAGCTCCGGCTGCACTTGCCTTCTTTGTTCTTCCCTCGCCGTGGGTTTGCGCTTCCCCCAGCTAGTTGCTTGGCTTTGGGCTGATGGCTCGGCTTAGGTTGTTAGGGTTTTTTTGTAAATGTTATTTTGTTTTATGTCTCTCCGTTGGGCTCCGGGGCGGGAGGGACGCCGTCGGTCCGGGCGCAGCGGGCCCGGTGTCGCAGCGAGAGCCCCAGAGCGCCCCGGGAGCCGCGGGCAGCTCTGCCCTGTCCCGGCTCGGGGCGGCTCCAAGGGGATCGCAGCACCCCTGGAAACTTGGGGGCGCTGGCGGCATCCGCGGGAGTGTTAACGGGGTAGTCGGCGCCTTCCCGGTGCCCGAGCATCCGTCCGTGCGCCCGAGGAGCCCTCCTGCCTGCCTGGGCGGCAGGTTCCTCTGCCGGGAGCCGTGGCGTGATCGAAAATATTTACTGCTTGTTCATGTAAATGTTGCCAGAAAGCTGATAGGCTGCCCTCCCTTCAGTTTTGCGAAGGCTGCGGCAAATTCTCATCAGTTTCTCGAAGCAAAAATATTCCAGCAGCCCACTTTTTGACTCGTTTGGGGGACAGATTGCGTGTACTACCAAGTTGTCCTGATTACAAGTGTGAACTGAAAATGTATCCAAATGTAAGAGTTGTAAACCATGTAAGTTTCCAGTTCTGCAGATTATAAGACCATTGGTTTTGTAGTGCTGCCTACCTGCTGCTCTCATCGTATTTAGTGCCGCCGCATCTATTGCAGGCATTTCGTGATCAAACTCACTCCATCTTTTGTAGAATAATAAATCTGTGCCTCTTAAAAATAAGATTAATTTATTTTTACGTCACTCCCATAAAATCTGTAGTAACAGTGAATAGTTCTCAATTTTCTGGAAAAATTGACTCGTTTGAATACTTCTGAGTGTGATCCTAACCTTTCAGGTTTTTGAAATGTCAACTCCAGCATTTTGGGCATCTGTCCAAACCAAACTGGTGCACCATAATTAACAGTATGCTTTGGTAGTTTGGCTCTTTGCCAGATATACTGTCCTTGCTCAAGTAACTGCCATGGCCATTTTAGATCTGGCGATCAGAAAGCGACACATGGAGGAATTGCACGGGTTCTGTTCCCAGTTTTCTGAGGGAAGATTGTGCCTGTGGGTGACATATGCAAATGTGGCATGGTTAATATTTATGAACCTCTTAACCCAGCAGAGGAACTGATCACCATATCAAAGCACACAGATACTGCTTTTAACTCATGCAGTATTGGCCCCGTGAGGTCGATATTTAGAAATAACTGTTTTCTGTTGGAAGGCGGAAAAACTCAATTATTATGAAATAATAAAGCTTTCCTTTCTCACGTGGAGTTTGCTTGCTGAGCAGTGGCAGGGGATCGTCGGGTGGCCCAGCACCTTGTGCTGGAGCCATGATGGGCTCGCTGGGGCATCCCATGTGTCTTATTAAGGGGGGCTCCATCTGGACCTTTAATTTGTTTCACTGTTTGTTCAGAAAGGCACTGTGATTTTATTAGAATTTAATGAGGATTAAGCTCAGCTCAACCTTTTAAAGTGTGTATTATGGCAGTCACTGCTAGTTGGCCTTTGATTTGCTTTTGTGGCAAGCACTGGTGCGCAGAGGTTTTCTGGACTTGGGCTGAGGCGAGGGCATTCCCAGAATATTTAACTTTGAAGTATGAAACTTGACGTGACTTTTTTGTTTCCAGGTTTGAATCATGCTGCTTAGTCCTCTTCTGTATTTATAATCACTTGTTGGCTGTTCTAGCTGCTAATGAGCACATAGTGTTCACAAAGATGTGTGAATTGTTCTGAGACCTTTTTTTTTTAAAACATCTCTAATTAAAATCTAATGGCTTGAATTTAATTAGCTGTCTGCTAAATGTCTTTTAGGAAGGCCATAAATTAATGTAATTTAGAATGAAATGTAAAAATTAATTAAAATTATTGTTGGCTATCTATGTATGTGCATGCTCAACCAGTCAAGCAAGCTTATTAGAGAGCAAGTTGTCCTTTTAATGCCTCTTGTCATTATCTGAAAGGCAAAATGTTATTACAGATTGTGCCCTCTAGCACGGGCAGCAATACCTTCTTGCATGTCTCTTGCAGTTGAAAATACTTTACGCAGCTGCTTTCTTTTGGCTTCCACACTGAAATTTTTATGAGAATAAACAGATGAAAGAAACCATTTTATATGTAATTTAGAAAATTGTTTTGGTTATTGGCTTAGTAAGTGCTTATGTAGCACTCTACTTAAGAGTATTCAATTACTGTATACAGTAAAAAAAAAATCTGTATGTTATGAGTTAACTTGCACAGTTGAAATAGGTATTGATTATTTTGATAAAGCACTGAGTTACTTCCCGTTTGCTGTGACTTCAATACCTTTAGAATATCCCAGTGGTAATTGAATCCCATTTATTGTCTCAAGCAGGACAGTCGTATCTTACATTTGGCATTTCCAACATGACGGTTGTCAGAGGGCTCAATGGATTCTGGCCATCTTCTTTTTCCGATGCATCGCTCGAAGTCAAAGAATGTGCTTCTGAATGGGAACAAGAAGTCTGTGAACTTGGACTGGGCACCTGGGCTCTTGCCTTGTGCCCTGGCTGAGACAGGAGCACAGCATGGGTGTCTGGCTCTGACACTGCCAAGTTCCCTTGCCTCTCAGGGTCCTCATCAAAACAGCCTGAAGATATGCATCAGGGCAGAGAAGGCACTGCTGATTCTGCCAAAAGAGTCAAGCAGAGAGTTCTAGCAAAAGGAAAAAAAAAGGCAAATAAACAAAAAAGCCTGTGTGGGAAATAGTGCAGCTAAGGCTGTCAGTAAGTGTTATCCTGCTCCATCCCTCGCTCCTGTTTGTTCTGCACTGCTGCCCTGGGTCTCTTCCACTCTCACACCAGTGCCTGCGAGCCTGGGGTGAGCTGGTTCAGACATGCCCATCAGAGGGCTGCAGGACTGCAGAAGACTGGCAGTCTTGCCAACAGTAATTTTGATTTTTAGGTATCACCACGGATTATACTACTTTACGCTGCTTGTCCCTGCTGTTTTGGTGGGTTTCTGCCTAAATTTGTTAGGGAGAAATAGGAGAGGCGTGACAGGTGGTGGGAGGGAAGCAGCGGGAGCCTTTGGCTGAGGGTAGGTGGGACCACGTGGCGCTGTGCATAGCTGTCAGCTCTTAGGGTGGCTTTGCTGTGTCGTGTCTAAGGTGGAAGATCTGCTGGATTTAGCCTTAGGAAGAGCCAGCCGCGACCGGCTGCCTGGGGCTGGTGAGCTGTGCTCTTGGTGGACCGTTTTCCATTGCTTTTAGCAGCTGCATTATTCTCCCTTCTGAGAAAGCTTCTGCTAGTTGAACTCTGTAACAATAACTCTTGGTAAACAAAGATATGGAAACATTAATCAGATTATATTAAAAAAATCGCTACAGCCTTTTCCAAGTTTGTCACCAGTGTATGATAACATGGAAGAAAGCATTTCAAAAGGACTCTCTCTGTTATTGAGGTCTGTGGCAGAATAGTAACCCATAAAAAAATGGAGAAGTCTCAACTTCTGATTTCAAACCGTGGTTTCTGTGCAGCTGTGCAGGATGCCCTGAAGGTTAGAAGGAGTCTTTACTGAAGGATTCTCTATGGTTGAAGATATTTTCATAGAGAAATTAAAATCACTCTTGTCTTGAAGTCTCAGGCAAGCAGAATAATTTAGGATTTTTTTTTAAAAGATTATTTGAGCTGTTGCATTTTGTTTTCAGAGCAATAAAAAGTAAAGGAGAGCTGGGATTACTAAGTGGAGACCAATGCTTTGCTCTGCTGTTGTTACTGGATGAAGAACTGGAGACATAATAAAAGAAATTTCTTTTATCATTTTGTGTAGTATCTGCATTTTGTTCTGTCACTGTGTATGTATTACTGTTAACTGTGGTTTATATGCCAACCACTTACTGGAGGGGTGACATGGAGGTAAGTTCATACCATTTTGCCCCATTTCTTTTCCTTTATTGTGCAGAAGCTGTCTGTGTTGGGTGGGTTCTGAGGCAGCGTTATGAGTGTGTGCTGCTCCTCAGCCCTGGAAGAACCAGCAGAGTCTGTTGAACCTGTGGCTGGGCTAAAACCCAGTAAGGCTTCTCCAAAGGCCCCGGTGTGTGGGGGCAGAGCTGCTGCAGGGCTCAGGGCAGCTGAGGCAGAGAGGATCTTGTGGTCACTGGTACTGTGAGCCTGGAAAGCGTGTGTGCATCATGATTCATCTCTGGCTGGGCTTACTACCGAGAAAAATGAGTGTGTGGGGTATTTGTCATTTATTTGGGCTAGAATATTAACTTTTATTGTTGCCCGTCTAGACTGCAGAAGTGGCTGTGGTGCTGCAATGCAATTGCTCATAGCAACAGCGAGCTCAGCCTAGTTCACGGGGCTCTGCTTGTGGGATTGCTCTGTGCTATTGTGCTGGTCTTCTTAAAAATAAAATCTTTGGCAGGACATCATTCTCCTCTGCCTGAAAAGGATGGCCTTGGCTGGTGCCAGGGGAGATTAAACTCCAGCAGCAAGGAAGGGAACAGGCTGTTTGCTTTAGAAAGTTGGTGGTGGCGGCTCACCTTTTGCTGAAGAGGTCTTTAGTTCATGTGCAGTGAGAAGGAACCCTTTGCTCTCTAGCCAGCTGAAAAGCAAAGGATTTTGTATTTAAAAAAACAATCCTATTTTTGCACAGAGCAATTGGCAATATTTGCCCTCCTTGTGAGTAACACTCTCACTTTTACAGACAAAAAAAAATAAACAGTATCTCAAACACAGGAGTCTATCAGAACTCTTCTCGTAGAACTTCTCTTTCCTTTAGAAAGGCTTTTCATGCTTGGGATCCTAAGAATAATTTCTGGCCTTACAGTGTGTTTTTCATACTCTTCAACTGAATACTTTTGATATGGCAGTAGAGTTATATGACAGGATTGTCTCTTGCCTGAAGAACCTACTCTGAAAGGATTTTTTCCTTCTATGCTTTATATTATAAAGTATGTAAGAGGGAAAAAATTGGTCAAGAACAGTGTTCCTAAAAATTCTCTGAAGCAGCATTTTGTTTTGTAAGCATTATTATTATTATTATTAATCCTGTTGTTAGTAAGTACAGGGTGATCTGCATGTTACTCCTTGCTTTTCAGAGCTGCTTCTCGTCCTGGTGTGGTTTGTATCAATTACTGAGGTTTATTTTTCCCTTCTCTCTTTAGGTTCTTGCTAAACCTAATCCTTAATGAATGTGATTGTAGGGCCAAGAATGTTGTTCCTGTTTTACCCACACATAATGTAATGGGAAGGGTGTTAGAGGATAATTAATTTTGTAGCACATGGCATGTATGATGACAGTGCAAGTCTCTCTGCTCTTGCTGGTGTTGAGTATTTCTAGTAGGGACATTCTTCTGTTTAGGAGATGAAAGTCACCTGATAAACAACTTTTCATAAGCTTCACTCACTTCCTTTTCAAGGAATCTTCCTGCAGTTACTTATGAGCTCAGGTGGAAGCACTGCTCACCTCGCTTTTCCTCTCTGTAAGCAAGTGAGCACCAGCAGTTTAAAGAGGAATTACTTGCCTCTTTTTCTTCATCTGTTTGTTTAAATTGATGCAGAATTCTAGTTTTCAGGTCTTTTCGTTCATTGAATGCTGAAGGATGGATAACTGGACAGCACATGGTGATGTGCAGTTTTTTCTGAGAGTTTGAGTGCTCTTTAGGAAGTACACGTGAGCATTCAGATTGCAAAAGCTTGTGTCCATGGTGCAGCTTGGAGTCTGAGCTGATCGTTCAGTCAGTGAAAGTAGATGGGTGGTGCTGATGGAAGGGTGGGATGTGGAAAGCAACACCATAATCATTAAAAGCCTGAGTTTATTGCTAAGTCTTGGAACATACAAGAATTTTTTTCTGTTCTCGTTTTGCCTTTTTCTTTTCTTCCTCCTTCCTGCTCCCCTTCTTATTTTTATTTAACTTTTTTTTTTGCTCTGTGATGTAAGTATTCATGCTACAAACCATCAGTGAGTGCTACAATATTCTTAAGCTTTCTGCCCTAAGAGTTTTTACTGGGTTGAATGAACTAGGGTTTTCTTAATTAGTTTGTTTGTTTTGCCTCTCAGTGGGTTGCCTCTTTTGCTCATCCTCAACAGTTTCAGCCTAACTTGTTTACTAAATATAGCTGTGTCTTGTTGTTCTTTAACTGCTGGTTTCTCGACCCCTTTCCTGACTCTTTAATGGCTGCACTGCTCTACTCTGCATGACAGTGCTGTTCATTGGGAAGGACAACTGTCTTTTAGCAAGTGCTTGGAGAATCCAGTTCCTTTCTTTGGTTGGTGGTGTACACTGCCTTTCTGCCCCATCTGGTGATGTGGGTTGCATGCTGTTGTAGCTTTTTAAGCAAGGTATTTTTGAGTGCTAATCTGTTTTATTGTAGAAGTAGACTTATGTTTTGTATTTAAATACCTCTTCTTAACTTTCTGGAGCTGCTCGTACTTGTGAGTGACTCTTACGCATAATAGAAATGCAGCGTGAGTGGCTGAGAGAGGGAACAACAGCTATGCACTGTAAATGGGTATGATATATTTTGGGTATGATATATTTTGTACAATTACATGGAATTTCCAGTGTTGTATTAAATTGAAGAAAAATAATCACCATTGTCTGTCATCTGCTTCTCTCGTTTCACTGAAGCTCCACTCGCAGCTGTAAATGCAGTGCTCCAGCCTGGAGTTGGTTCCCATTTCTCTGGCCAGTTTCTCTGGGCTTAAAAATTACGGCAGGGGAAGGATGAAACCAGGCTGGTTTATGTTTGATTGTATTTTGGATTTGTGTAAACAGTTTTAGTGCATCAAGCTAAATTGGCAGGCTTTCATAATCCTCTGGGAAAATTGGGAGTTTGAAACCCAGCGGATAAATGAAAAAAAATGGTTCTAAGCCTCAGATTTGGCTCCCTAAAGGGATGCTGGAAATTAGTTAGTTCTAGAAATATGGTTTAGTTAAAGTAAATGAAAATGTGTTTTCATGGGAACCTTATAATTCTAAAGACAAAAGAGTTGATTTTTTTATTCTGAGTTGAGACACAAAAGCGAGAAAATGGCTGTTGACAAGAAATTTATATTTGCTGTCCAAACAAAGAGGTAATGATTTCACCACTTTTTATGGTTTTTATTGAAATGATGACATAAGGGTACTAGAAATTGTTTTAAAATGCTTAAATTCAGTCAGTGGCTGAGGTAAGCAAGCCTGCACATGCATAACTAATTTAACAATCCCAAACATACATAAGATGAATGGTAGAACTTTTGTTTCCTTACAGTTCACTATATGTTTTTTTTTTTTCTTTGGAGAACAAAAGAAAAGTGTCACTTTTACATCAGGGTTCTGACGAGCTTTGTGCTCATCACTGTAGAAAAGAACAGCAGTAGGGTGGGTTTGAGTTTGCTTCCTTCCCCCTTACTCTTGGTCACATGCAGACCATGCCATTTTCTTAAGATGTTTCCTGCTGTTTGCAATGTATGGATCTTTCCTTCATTAGAACTCAAGATTTGCATTGGCAAGCTGTGTTTAGACATGGCAGACTAGACTCCAGTTTTACAAGCTCAGTTTTTGAGGAGGGGCGTCACCTCCCCAAAGTAACTTTTTTTTGGTGTTTATTATATATCTTACAGTACTGCTGGCTTCTGTAACCAATAGGCAGACTTTGGAGTGGCTTTGAATTGTAAATGTAATCCTTCAGGTAGGGCACAACTGACCGAATTCCTTTCCAGGAACGGTAGGTATTGGAGACCTGACGCCGTGGAATGGGAGGAAAAGGGTTGCTGTTGAAGGTTGTCTCACACATCTCTGGTTTGGTGTAGCTGTGGTGAAATAACTCTTGGAGTGGGAGCAGTTCTGAGGTGATTGCTACCCCCATCCATCTGGGCTTCTCTGGGAGCAGAGCCCACTTCAGATATGTGGAAGTGCATTGCAACTGGTACGGTTTGGGAGTTTGGATGCAATTTGATTGAATGGAATGTCAGAAGAGCATTTCTAAAAATGTACTCTTCAGTATTTCCAAAGAGAGGTGTGGAAAGGAGGAACCTCCAGCAGTAGGAACCATAAATTAAACTCTTTCAGCTGCAAGATTCAGAGACGTGGCAATACTCATGTCTGCATAGTATCACTTAGCTTCTTTAAACATGAGCTCTAACAAGGAGGTAATTACAACTTTGTTTAACTATGAGATTCTGCATCGAACTGCTCTCTCCTCCTCCCCCAGCATGTGCTGTGCAAATGCCATCAGAGAGACCTGGCAGGCAATCAGTGGTTTGTGGGGCTGTGATGCTTGCTTTCTGAATTCTAGACGTGTCCATTAAAGCCATGAGGCAAGAGGGACAATAACGGGCAGTACAAACTCTGAGGGTTTTTGTTAATAATTTTATTTTATTTTTTATATTCTTTCATAGGATAAGCATGAAGCAGCACTGAGTCCATCTGCATGTCTATTTTCTAAGCATTTAATGATGGCGTTTTTCTGTGAAAATTATGTGACATATTTAAGAAAGATAATGTGTTGACAGTGCTGATCTCCAGATCTGGGTTTTTTTACTGTATTTTCTGTAATATGTGACTGTAGTATTTTGTGAAAGATCCTTGGAGGGATGAAGTGTTGGTTATAAACATAGAGTTGGGTGATTTGAAATACTTTCGAAGGAGCTTTAAAAATATAAATTGTTTCTCTTCCCCTTAGAGAAAAATGGGTATTAGGCATAATTGTAGAAAACAGTAAACAATTCAGATTCTTGGAAAACACTTTTTTTTTTCCTTGAACACTTTATTGGGCTTGCTAGTTGTTCAATGGAAGTGATATTCCAGTATGGCACTATTCCTATGCTGTTTGCTAGAATAACTAATCTGAATTAGGAAGAAACAATTGCTGGCCCCCAAGTGCTGTAGAACTTTGGGTGGTGCATTTCCAAAGTCTACCCAGCATTTTAGTCAGTAATGGTATTACGAACTGATACACATTTTTGATTCAATTGGAAAATTGTCAAAGTGTGGAGATAATTCCTGTGTGAAATTAACATCACGCCACAAGCTTTTCCATGCTAGCTGGTTTAGGTGCAAAGAAAACAGATAGAAGCTGGCAATCTTCAAATTTGTAAACTCTGAAGTTTAGAACCACCCCAGCCAAGAACTGAAAAACAATCCCACTTTATTCATAATGTGGACAAATATAGACTAGAAGTTATTGTTTAATCACAGAATGGTTTGGCTTGGAAGGGACCTTAAAGATCATCTAGTTCAAACCCCCTGCCCTGAGGAGGGACACCCTCCATTAGACCAGGTGGCTCAAAGCCTCATCGGATGACAAATTTAATTCTGAAATAGACTTCCATTTTTCATTTTTAGATGCCAAACCTTTAGATGTTAATAGTTGTTATTTATTTAAACTTTGGAGGAATTCAAGCTGTGGGTATCGGACTGGTGGTTGTTGCCAATCTCTGATCTTAGTGAACTGCAGAATGATTATTATGGGTAAAATATTATTGTGTGCATTAGCAAATACAGAAAACTTTTGTTTGGAGGAAACTGATTTTGATTTTTCATTGGGATAACTTGTCAGTGAGCTGGTGTGGTGTTGTGTGGGACTCTAATCTGGCATCCTACTTACTGAACTGGAGATGGGAGACCAGTTTTTCTTTATATCAAGTCATCTGAGTTTTGAACAGATTTTTGATCATTCATTTTGTGTGCGTGTGCCAAGCTTGTGGCTCTGCTACAGGAATATTTGTATGTGTGTATAATGTTCTAATTGTAGAGGAATATGCGGTTGGGAGAGCATTTAATTTGA
This sequence comes from Struthidea cinerea, assembly GCA_013397865.1. Lineage (NCBI taxonomy): Eukaryota > Metazoa > Chordata > Aves > Passeriformes > Corcoracidae > Struthidea > Struthidea cinerea. The sequence goes on along the minus strand of VZTI01003154.1, from coordinate 190,208 downwards.
CTTTTAGTAGTCAATTGTTGACATGGTCATCCACCTCAGAAACGAAGAGTGTAGGCTGTTTACTACTGGGTTAAGGTATGTGAAGCATTGTCAGAGTGGAGATTTTACCTCGTTTCCCTCTCTGCCTATCAGTTCAGTTATTGCCTAGCTAAATAATACAGGTTTGCATGTAGAGGTTCTTCCTAACATGCTTTTAATTATCTGCATTTACTAATTATTATTTGCAGTAGAAATTTCAATTTCCTGCTCCTATAGCTACAGCAGCTTGACCAGCAAAAGGGCTCTAACTTGGCTGCTGGCTTTTTGGCAACATTTGCTGTTTGTTTTCTACAGACCACAAAGGGATGTTTTTTTCAAAGCTATAGATAAAATGACAGGGAATTGCAGGAAAGTGAAAGAGAATTGACAAAAAAACTTGCATAGAGTATTTGCAGCTTAAGTTGTATTTGTCAGTTTGTACAGATTTGTGTTTTGATAAGATCACTTACATCTGCCTTTCAGCCTTTAATTGGAATTAATTTAAACAGATAAAATTTGAATAGTCCTTATTTTAGTTTCCAGAACTAACTGGGAAATTTCCAGACACTGGTGTCTGTGTGTGTATATGTATATTTATGTGTGTGTGTGTATATATATATATATATATATATATAGTAATACACCCACTGACATTCCCCCCCCTCCCCCAGTTTTATTTAAAGGAATCAAAGTCTGGCCTTTTTTAGTCCATATCTGAACATGTCAGAGAATGCCGTTACAGCTTGTTCTGGAACTGGTGGTATATTACATTTTCAGCAGCATCTGCAACAGGTCTTTTTGACTTCTTCAAAAACTGCATAAAATCATTACATAGTGCTCCTGTAATCTCTTTAAAGTGTAGATGCATTCTTCAGTTGAAACGTTGTTATTATGGAATCACAGAATTGTTAAGGTTGGAAAAGAAAGACCTCTAGGATCGTTGAGTCCAACTGTTAACCTACCTCTAAACGGTGTCCCCAGGTACCATTTCTAGGTGGGTTTTCAACACTTCCAGGGATGTTGACTCCACCACTTCACTGGGCGGTTGATTCCAAGGCCTTGACAGCTTTTTCAGTGAAGAAACTTCTCCCGATATCAAATCCAAACCTGTCCTGATGCAATTTTCTCTGTTGTATCACTTGTTTCCCTGGAGACTGACCTCCCCCCCCCCTTATATATAACATATCTGTTATGGAATATAGCCCTATCTGGACTTACTTTTTGTATGTGTAATTAATGCACATTTTAGTTTCCTGTCAGTATTGCTGGATCTTGACTATCTTAGGCATTGCAATATGTATTTTGGTTTTGCAAAGCTTTAAGCTAACTTTGAAGTAGCTTTTTTTTGGTCTTTGCCATATTGCTATTTGCAGAGTCTTTTTCATACAGCATGTGGGTTAAAACTCAAAATACCTTCAAAGTTAAACTAATTAGCAGGCAGAAGAAGATAGAAATCTTTACTAGAAAGAAGTGACTTGCCTAAGATGAGCCAGAAGCTGCATTTTGGCAAACAGCTCTTCTGTACTATCATATGATCTTTGGGTATGTATTTTTAGAAGAAAAATGGGTAGGGTTGATGTCATCTAAGAGTAGCCTGTTGACTGCTAACTCAAGTTTTCTTCGTCAGCTTAATTACTCTGGGATGTTACAAACCCTTGAGTTGAAGTACTGGCTTAACAGCCTTGGGTACCTGCTCCTACCTTTGATCTGCATCTTTCTTTGCTGAGAAACAGGAGTGCAGGAACAGCCATTTCATAGTGATTCTCATCTGCCTCATCAGCTTTAATGTGTATGTGTTAACATCCCCCCGTCTGTGTTGTGTGCAGTTCATGTTGTATCCTACGTTCTGCTCCAAGCTCCACAAAGAGCAGCTGCTCGGTGGCCTCGAGCCATGTGCTGCCCGTGGGCACTGTCACGCTGGGGAGCAGAGCCCGATCCCCACTGGGGTTTGGGGTAACCCCTCTGGGGCAGGACCCTGGAGATGGAAACCATCTCTGCTTCTCTTTGCTAATTCCCCCGTAGATGTGGTCCTAAGTGACGTGTAGGGAAGCTGGGTGTTGTGACAGCAGAGACTTCCATGTGGTTGCACAGAATAGGGCTCATGTTAATAATTACATATCACGTATGGTTTTGACTTTCTGTGAACAAGCAGTTTTGTAGCAGGGATGGGAAAGGAAAATGTCTGCCCCTGGAAGAAAGGCCTCTAATTGGAGACTGCAGGAGCCACCCTGGTGAACTCCCTGTGAGGTTTCACAGGGATGCTGACAAGCTGCAGCTGCTGGCAGGGTGCTCTGCAGAGCAAATGGTGTTTCTTTCTGTTGTGTTAGGCTGCTGTGACGTGTGCTCCTCGCTATGACTACCTAGATTGTCCAACACTGTGTAATTTTGTAGAATTTACCATCGCCTCTCCAGTACCTCTGTGGATGACTTTTTGTGATTATTTGGGTTTTTTAAAAACTTTTATTCTATGTGGAATATTATTTTCTGTTTTTCACTTCAAGTTTTTGCTGTAAAACTCTTGAGGTGGTGTACAACATGCTTGCTGTGTTCACCATGCTTGTCATGGGCTACTTTATGTCATGTCACCGTTTTTCTAATCAGTGCTCTCCTCAGGTGCTGACTTCTAGTGGTTTCAGCATTATAGAAACAATTTCCTGTCTCTTGGAAACAGGTGTTAGAATAGGTTTTGATCATTTACCTTTAGTGCTATGTGAACCATTCATATCCTCAAAAAAGAAAACTCAATCACATTGATGTTCTGATGGCTTGATGTGTTGCTGGGCCACTTCCAGGGATCTTGGAGCAGGGGGGTGCTGCTGCTGTTGCACTATACTGGCTGTTCAGTCCAACCAGGATCTGCTCCTCAGTTCTCTTCTAACAAGAACCATCATTCTTGTTTAATAAGATAATGGCTGCGATATGGTTTTCTTCATTACCCTCTTCTCTTCCTGTAGTTTTTCATGTGTGCTTATGTACTAAAAGCATCAGGGGGACCATCTTCCCATGCCAGTAAAACACTGAAAGTAGGTAAGTTTCTGTTTGTTTTTTAGGGACAGTTTATTTACTCCTAGTTTTATGAATTAAGAAAATGTTTTGTTGACATTTGTAAGATAGACTCCTAGAGTTCCTGAAGATTCATACATGTGTGGGGTTGTTTTGATGTTTGTATTTTTGCGATTATTTTTCTTTTGTTTGTGGAATGGTTAATGCATTTTAGGATAACCTACCGTGGGAATAGGAAACAACTTGTTTTTGCAAAAATAGAGCTACACTTTTTTAACGTATAGCAAATAATCATAAAGGCATTTGTATTAGAGTTTGTTATACTCTGAGATACATTCCACTTATTTGTCAATCATTAAGGTTAGATTGTTTTGTTTGACGTAACTCCCTTTTCCAAGGACTTTCATTGCAGCAATTACACATGTACATGGAACTCAGAAGGAAGTGCGCCATCAGATCACTGGAGATTCTCTGCTGCTTTTACAGCTAATTTTTATGTTTTGTGGTGTTAAAGTTAATGATTTCTTGCTGTGCACACTGTTTCACATGCATAGTGTATATTGTATCTGCTTTATTACTGAGAGTATTTTTTTGAACTCACATGCGTCAATGTAATTAGTAGGAAACTTATCTTTGGTTTTGTAATTGGACACACAGTTGTATTTAGGTGCTTTCTAGTGCTGCCTCTTTTATTGATCTAGCAAGTGACTTGTAGCAGTCATACGGAGTAGTTATAATTACCAAGAGGTACTGCAGCTCTTCTGTTACATATTGTGATCTTTTTATTGCCATGTGTGGTGTTCTGCTCTCATTTTGCATTTCACTTTACTACTCCCTTTTCTGCGTGTTGAGCAGGCCGGCTACTTTCTACCTACCATAAAAAACCCTCAGTTCTAATTTTGAGTCATTAATTTGTAGTCCTTTAGTAGGTCAGTGTTCCTGTTTGTATAAAAACATTTCTGAAAGTGTCAGCAAGAGCAAACTGGATGGATTCAAGCTCTGGTGGTGTTTTCACTGCATTCCCTGCTTGGAGGAAGAACAGTGCACTGCTGCTTTGGGGAGTGTGTTTTGCTCTGTGCGTGTAAGCTCATCTGCATGGTGCCTTGCTGTGCTGGGGGAAGAGCTGGACCCGTCTCACGGCTTGAACCATGTGGTGCATGAAGCTGTGTTGGAGGACTGCAGGGGGCTGGTGAGAGACAGCTCTGGCAGTAGAGGACAGCAGGCTCCTGAGTGTGACTCTTCTGTCTTGGGAAGCAAAGACTTTTTTATTTAGGTTTTTTTTCTAGGCTGCTTTTATAACCCTTCTTCAGGTGAATACTGAGTACTGACTATATTTGAGGGCAGGAGGGTGAGAAAAACAAAAGGTGAGCACTTGAAGGCCAAATGATTTCTTGTATGAAATGTTTAGGATTAGCTGTTTGCCCATCAGTGTAGTAATGGGTACGTTTCTGCAGAAAATCACCTAATTCCAGATCTGAGGTGCCAGGCTAGATGGTTTATCTCATGGTAACCACCTTCTCGAACGTCCAGGGCTGACAGCAGAAACTCTCTCCTTTCAGTCATGTTGGAGAAACCCTTTGAGGAGTTTTGAGATGCTGAGCGTTGTAGGCTCAGCTTTGCCCTCCCCAAGGAGCCCAGGAGCAGGAGGCTGCACCAGTGTCACGTCTGCCTTTGATTTTCATGGGTCACTGTTAGTGGCTGCGTGGGAGGTTACTGGGAGGATCAATTTGTCGCTGTGTCTCTGGAGGACGGAAGATGTGGGGAGGTGAGTGGGCAGATAATGGTCTGAAAGCTTGGTTTGGAAACTAAAGGTAACACTGTGCCTCTGCCTCTTTGAAGAGCTCTTGAATTGAAGATAAAGAAATTAAAGAAGATGCCTGGCTGGTGTGTGCTGCCCAGTATGGCCAGCCTGTGGCTCAGTTCCGCTTAGCAAAGACCTGTCTGTCTCTGTTCTGGAGCTCCTGTCTGCCAGCATTGTGGGTGGAGGTGGTTCACTGCCCACCTCAGAGGTGTAAATATCTCCTTCATGCGTGGCTGCAGGACAGATGCTGTGAGGGAGGAAAAACAACTTGGTGTGGTTGTCGAGCAGTTGGGGAGACAGCTGGATGCTGTTGAATATCCCAGTATTCTCCAAATCTCACCAGCTTACTTCTCCCTCTGCTGCTTTTCCTCCACTTCTTCCTGTCCTTCTCCTGCCATCCTCAGAAAGGGTGTGTAAAAAGACAGAATGGATTTTCCTTTTCAAAGCTTTCTGAGAAACCCTAATGTTACACATCCACCTATGTCATTGTGTCTTCTCAAAAATCAAACATAAACAAACGTAGTACTGTTTTCTTAACCAAACCAACCCCAAACTTTAAATCGGCTAATGATATAATTATCCCATTTAATTATCGTTGTTTGTCTTGTTGTCCTTATTAAGGCAGTTATGCATATGTTCCAGATGAGAAAAATGTGTTTCAATTTGGTTTTAGTGTTGCTGTATGCTAAATGAAAAAATAAGCCAACCTAATTCCCTTAGAATGTATATTTTATGGAAAATGTATATTCCCTTAGAATGTGTATTTTATAGAAACATCTGAAATTAAGGAGTCAATAATTTTAACTTAATACTTCATTTGTAAGACTTGATTTTGAGCTTCGTATTCTAAAACTAGTGCATTGTGGACCAGCTAATCATAGGAAAGGCAAATAAGTATCAGATTACAAAACTTTTCTACATTAAAAGTATGACCATATGTGCCTCTGAATAATTCCAGATGGAAAGCTGCTGGTTTATAATTTGTTGGTTTATATTACATTTCTTCAGAATTCTTTGCTTCTTTTTTTTCTTTTGTTGTTGTTGTGAACATAGGTTGTGAATCCAGGGATATATTACAAACAGAAAAAAATAAAGAGTGCAAAATAATAGTTTATGCCAGCAGAGTTTTAGGGTGGACATTATGAAAAATTTCGTCACAGAAAGGGTTGTAAAGCATTGGAATAGTCTGGCCAGGGAAGTGGTGGAGTCACCATCCCTGGAAGCGTTTGACGAAACAATATGGTACTTGAGGACATGGTTTAGTGGTGAACATAGTGGGGGGTTGATGGTCATTCTTGATGATCTTAAAGGTCATTTCCAACCCTAATGACTCTGCTCCACTTGCTAGGTGTGTAATCCTATTCCCCAACATTTTGATTGCGTACCTGAGCTAACAGGGATGTCAGGTTTGGATTGGTCATAGACTTTTTCATACACTGTTATGCAGTCCCTGAGTGATCACATTTTAGAGTACAATTCTCTTTTAATATGTATTTTAAGAAGCATATTCAGATGCTTATTGAGAGAGTTCCCAGAGTGAATGTGAAGCCTTTCAAATAAAAAGGGACAAACTTGAGAAAGTTACAGACCACATGCAAAAAAGTTACGTACAGAAAACATGCAAACGATATTTATAATGGAAGTGGTTTTGCAACCTTGCCTCTGTTTACCAGCAGTAGTGCAGCATGCAACTCCTTTTGAAGCATACTCTTGAGAGCTTGTCAGCTTATTCTCTTTTGTGAGTTCCCTTTTAAAACAGCCTTGTTTTATGAAAAGAACCTTAGAAATAAACATAAGCTTGGTTCATGTTGTCAAAGGCAGTGGTTAAATATTTTGTCTCAGTACTTGCAACTGCACTTTCATGGTAAGGTGAGAAAAATGTAATTTTAGGTTATAGTTAATGAAGTTGTAGTTGTTCCTGTATGGGAGGTCATTTGGGACTCCCTTGCTTCAGGAGTGGGTTGTAGTAATCCTCTTACCCTCCTGCCCTGGGCAACTTGATCATTCTTGATCCCAGCGTAGAATGCCTGAATCGCGTTTCTGGTCCTTATTAGTCCTTGCTTACTCTTTATGATAGAGCACTAGGATGTCCCAAGTTCATTCAGGATGATAATTTCATTCTTACTATTTGTGTCTGTTTAGAGTGTTTTCCTTGGATCTTTCTATATACTAAATTCTCACACAGTTTTAACAGTATTTTATAAATCTCTGTTGTAGGAAATACATGTACCCATGTCAATAGATAATAATGTTTAATTTCACTCAAAACATTATGTGGGGTGCATGTGCAGTGTGTTAATAACACAGATGATAAACTTGGCATAAAAAATGCCTGTTCCAAGTTGTTTCTTCATCTACATCCTCCCTTGTTTTATTTCTGCTGCCACAATCAAATTTCGGGGCTTTGAGAAAGGCTATGTACTGTATTTACTTCATGGCAGAGGAAGGTATGGGATTTAGTTTTGGCCATGACAATTACAAAGAATATCTGTGAAACTTATTTCCGTGTCTGGGAACTTTATCCTCCTTTTGCTATTAGCTGGAGATAAATACTGATTAAATTATTGATTATTCAGGAGTCATGTGAAATACAAAATGCTTCATAGCCTTGTGGTTTTAAGCCTTTCCCAATGCCTTTCAATGGGCCATATAATTAAAGAGGTTCTTTGTGTGCTTTACTGAGGTATTAACTGTTTGTGTCTGCAAAATGCGGGTTTTCTTTTTGTAATGCAGGAAAAGTGATACGTCCTTTTTCCAATAAGTGTAAATGTGAGTAATTTAAAAAAAAAAATCAGATCAGTTTCAACGATGTTACAAGCATGTGGGACTTAAGAGAAATCATCTTGATTTCTCAAGAAGCATCATCTTTGCTGAAAAGTGCGACTCAAGTAAAATAGTTTCTGGAGTACAGAACCTACTGTACAGTGCTATTTCTGAAATACTGCTAGGAATGAGGCCAGGATTAGAAGGGGAACAAAATTTAGTAGTATGGAGGACTGGGATTGCTAACAGTAAGCTTTTTCTCATGCTTGTGGCTGTACCATTTCTATGCAGGAGTCTTTTAAAGAGTGCTATTGTGATATTTCTCCTAGGCTCAAGTACTTCTGTGGTCATCTTTATCTGCGGTTTAGACTTTTTTTGGTTCAAATTCTATATTTTAAAGAGTTTTGCCACTTTTCTATGAAACCTTTTCCCTGGTCCTTCAGCATTTTAGATAAAAACAGTCCTTTGCAGCTAGAAATTCCCATTAACTGGCTTCTCACACACAGTAAGTTTAAACATATTCATAAGCCTTTGTGTGTAAGGAGGAGGGTATTTCCTTGTAGTTGCTTTCAGAAAACAGGGGAATGAATGAGCTTTTGCAATATCAGGCTTGTTTGCTCAGTTGCTGTTAGAACAACCCCCTCAGAAATGCTGCTTTATAAATGACACCCTACCTGCTGTTAATTATTTCTAACTCTAGAATGAATTTTATTTGGTGAGCATTTAACCTGGAAAACTTGCCTAGACATGTAAGGCTTATTAGCATGCATGGTGTGGTGTTCTTTGCTTGCATTTTTTTATTTTGTTTTTTTATTATTAGCTGATGTAGCAGCAGTGAGGCACCATCTGGCATTTTTTAAGGTTTGTGATCATTCCTCTGCATCAGGCTTTCAGGAAGACGCTGTCACCACACCCACCAACAGCTCCCTCTTCTCTGGGGACTCCTTTTCCTGGTATTTCCTATGGTGCCTGTGAGATTCAGCTGTTCAGAAGCATTTGTTTCGCTTGTTCTACGAGGTGATCAGATTTTGCTCGGGAGTCAGAAGCCCATGAGAAAAAACACTGCAAGCTGGCAAAGCCTGCCCACCTGTGCCCTTGCAAGGGATAGAAGGCTGGGGAGGGGGTGTGTGTGAGATCTTGGAGTTAATTACTACAGAAACCGTGTTTTGGAGCAGAAATGTGTAGATCACTCGGTTATGTCAGCACCAATTTTCTGTGTAGAGCATGAGGAGCATGGTGTGGCGTGGGTGCATAATCATCTTAAAACATGGCTGAATTGGTTATGTTCAGTCTTTCAGCAAGTATTGCCTTTGAGTAGAAATCAGGCATGAAGAGCACAGGCTCACATGGAAGACATTTGCTGCAAGTATGAAGATTTAAGATTTGAAAAAAGAGGGATATCCCCCAGCATATCCTTTTCACATAAGCTAATGTTGTTTTCTCAGGTGAAATGTGGGCTAGCAGAAGACAGGAGACAGCATTATGTCTTGAAGTAAACACATAAACCTTTAATTGAAAACAGAAGATGTGGGGAGGAGAGGACGCCTTAGGAGCACAGGCGATTGCAATAACCAAAATGTGTTGAAAGATAAGGTGATGCATTGCATAAAAATCTAGAGTATTGTTGAGTGTTAAAACTCTGTGATACAGTTAATTTCTTCGTAGAGAAGTTCCTCCGCATTACTCGAAAAAACATGCTGTGGCTTTTGGCATGGATATGTTTATAAATGGATACTTTTTGGTCTGAAAGGCACCTTTTGATCACTTTGCTCTTTCTGTATGGGTATGTTTGAAGTTTTTAGTGTGAGATGAGTGAAGAAGAAAATGGTGGACGCGTTCTCAGTTCTGCAAGCATTGATGGTCCCTAGTAAAACTGCTAGTGAGGAGTTGTAACTGTTTAAAAATTACCTGTACAGGTGTTCTCTGGTTAAAATGCGTGAATATAAATGTTTCAGGTTTATGTTTCTGTGACTGGATAGATAATGGTTTCTTCTTGGCTCTTTTTGGTGGTCTAATCTGCTTGCTTTAGTTGTCCAAATAGGCACATCTAAAGTGACATGGAGATGACTGGGGGTCGAAAAAGTGCAATTGTACAATTAAGTTTTCTTGATATTTTTGGTGGACGTGTCTAAACCTCTTATTTGTATAATCTTCCTAGTTTAATGAAAAATGATACCAATATTAGATGCATCTGCATACTTTCTTCAAATGTCTGAGTGGTTATTCAGTTTTTCTCTATTTTGTAAATGAATTAACCAGATGTAGCTATTTAAATCCTGTATTCCTAATGCTACGCTGCCTTGAGTCATTAAGTCTCATTCGCTCAGGCTGCATTTTTGTAAATGACACTTGGCAAGCCAGCAGACAGGAATTTAGAAACTGATAAGTGTTGGCATCTTTAGTAACTGATCACATTCTGCCACGTATGCCTTCACAAAGGGTTTTTTGGTATGGGGTTTTTGTTTCCTCCCCTTACATCTGTTCATACCGGGCTTATTTGTCGCTTGTTGGCTGATTTGCAGACCCGTGCGAGTTGAGTTATTTTTGTGTTGTATTTCTTTGCAATCAGGGAGCTCACAAAGGCTGTTGGAGTGGGTGTGTATTTGCACCTAGCGTAGGTATCGGTGTAGGCGGCTTTGCGTTGCAGCGATGTAATGCATACTCAGCATGGTAATTTGCAGCTGGGCAGGAATGGTGAGGAGTTCAGCATTTAGCATCTCTGCCATGTGTTTGCCAGCATTCCTGCAGTACCTATTCAACATGTTTGAATGTACTCCTTTCATCAGAAGTCTTCTGGAGACTTAATGTTTGGGCCAGCAAAACAGGGAATCTTCTACTGAAATAATTTCCCCCTTCTGTTCCATTCTCCTTATGATTTTTTTTTTCTTTTCCTTCTTTTCACGTGTATGCTTGTAGAAATTGCACTCAATTCAATAACTATTTGTACAGCTCACGCAGAAACTCTTACAGTACGGGCTGTTTTCCAGATGTTCAGAATGCTCTTAGTAATTGTTGATTGTCTGCAACATGTCTCAACCTCTATTTTTAAATTACATATTAGTGCATGAATTCTCCAGTATTTTAATTTCTGAAGTTATTTTCACCCAAGTCCATTCACCTCAGTCTCCTTGATTTGCTTGGGGGCTGGTTTGTAAATGCCCACAACTTTAAGTAATATGGAGTGAGTGAAATTTTTTTTTGGAGGTGTAGTGCTAGATGAGCCTGTTTTCTTTTGTCTCCCTTCATTCTTCCCCACAGGCAATCAGTGAAAATTAAATTCTTCAAAATAGTAGTTTTCAAATGAAAATAGACTTTTCAGTGAGTAGTTGAGAGATGTTTTTGTGACTACAGGAAGAAGGAAGATCAATGTGTGAGTAAGAGACAGCTTTTTAATGGCTTTTATCTTGTCATTGGGTTCTATTTTCACCAGTGTAGGTTCCTCTTGTTCCACCTAAATTATGGCCAGGTTCCAGCCTTCATAGTAAATGTCAGTTAGATTTCTAAAGCTATCTTAAACTTTAGACACACAGTATCTTAATTATTTTTATTAGCAAAAAGTAATTTTTACTTCTGTATTCTATGTGTGTAGAGTGGCCTGGTTTCACATTCTTCAGAAAGGTGGTAAATTCTGTCAAGTTCTGGCTTAAACTATCAGATATTAAAACAAGTAATCCCTTACCCTGTTCTTAACAGACTCTCTGTCAGGAGGCATAAACTCTCTGTCCGTCCACATAAATCAAAGTTATCACAGCAGACTCTACTTGAGTTTTTTCAGCATATGCAACCAAAGCACAGCAGGCCAGATCCCCTCTCCTTGATGGGGTTCTGTTGATTAACATCAGCTGAATTTCTGGCCCAGCATGTCCAGTGGTCTCAATTCCCGAGCACAGCCATACTGGCTCTGCAAGACGCCAGTGCCACATTTATGTTGGAGGGGAGTTTGTTGTATCAGCTGTGTTACAGAAAACCTGTTTTCCCTGGGCTGTTTGTTACAGACTGTTCATTGTGACTTTGGCTGGCTATCAGATGCTTCTATTTAAACAAACAAATTTCTTCTCCTAGTTTTCCTCAAGATGTCCTGCAGTGAAGTACCTCTGACTGAGACAAAATGAGTGATACATATGTATTTAATAAGTGACGTCAGAATTTGTTCAAACACGTCAATAAAGCAGTCACTGAATTGTGACTTCAGAGTAGGTTCTAGTGGCAGTGAAACAGCAACTGGAATCTCTAAAAATTTCCATTTTCAAGACACTTACCTTTTGTTCCAGATGTTTTTTCCCCCTCAAGCCAGATCAGTGCTACCAGCATCTATGTTACCTGTGTTGTTGCTCAAAGGTGAGCCACAGCAAGGTATGATCTGCCATATTTAAGGTAGAAGTCCTTATGTACAGATATGTCAAAGCAACTGTGTGTTTGTGTTTCTGGGTTTTTTTTTCCTTTTTTTCCCCCCTTACCCTTTCCCATGAGTTTTGACACAGCATTTTGGAGCATCTGCTGACGACAAGGGTATGTCAGAAGAGTGTAGAGTAGTATCTTCTATTCTTGCATTTTGGCTGGCAGTGTGTTTTGGCTTGCTGGTACATTACATTTGTAATCCTATACCATGCATACTGTCCTAGAATAGATCATAGAATCACTGAAAAATGTAAGTTGGAACCACTGGAAGTCGTCTAGTCCAACACCCTCCAGCTCCAGCAGGGGTGGCTTCAAAGACAGTGTTACTCTGGGTCTTGCTCCAGTTGTGTATTGAATATCTAGAAGAAAATAAAGGTTACACCTTTACCCAGCTACAAAGAAAAAAGAAATGGATTGAGGGTGTTTAAAAGCTAAAACAGGTGGCTGAGTTGGAGTTTCCTTTGTTGCCCCTTCCCTTTACACCTCTGAAGAGAGTTTGATGCGCTTTTTTCCTGTAGTCCCTCCTCCCCAGTGTAGTGAAGAATTAAATTGGATCCTGCTTTGACTTTTCTCACAGACTCTGGTCTTGCATGATGTGCTGCAGCCTCCTTACCATTGACTCTCTGCAGCTGGGCAATCTCTGTACTGGGAGATACCACGCTGGAGATGTGTCTAGCTGCCACCCAGATGGGAATGATCGTGTCTGCCAACGTGTTGGCTGCAGTCCTGCTCAGACAGCCCAGTGTGTGGGCAGCCCTGGCTGCTGCATGGGTCCCCTGCTGACCCCTCCCAGTTCATTTACCTGGATCTTCAGCTTCTTTGTGTGCTGGTCGTGCCAGCCTGCACTCCTGTAGGCTGCATCTGCATTGGGATTTTCCTGCTCTGCTGCATCTGTGTTTGTCTTTGCTGAATATTGTGAGACTTCTGTCAAACCAGTTTTCTCCTTGGTCGTGATGCTAAGGAGCAGCAGCCCTGCACCACAATGTTTCAGTCCTCCCCAAGGCTGATGTCATGGATTCATAGAATTGTTTAGGTAGAAAAAGGCCTCTAAGGTTGAGTCCAGCCATTGATCCAGCACTGCCAGGTCCACTCCTAGACCATGTCCCTTTGTGCCACATCTGCATGGCATTTAAATACCTCCAGGGGTGGTGATTCAAGCCAGGAGTTATTTATGTAGGGTGTGACCTGAATTTTTCCCTTAAACTGCATTGGGAGTGGGGTATTGATTTCTCTTAAGCAGGATAAGGGTGTGTCCATCCCATTGACCAGATGGAGCAGTATTGACCTGGGTACTGACCCATGAGGGGCACCACTTGGGATCAGCTGCCAGTAGGACCATTAGACCACAACCACTGCATTTGGAGCCTGATGACCCAGCCAGTGTTTCATCCCACGTCTAAAAATAATCACATATCTTCTCTCACCCAATCCTTACATTTGAGCAATGCAGATTTAACAAACAGATTAGTGGGAAGCTTAACAGTGGAATGGAAATAGTTAGTATTGTAGACTTCTAAAAATGCATCACTGCATTTAAGAAGGAATTGGGAGTTGTTTGTGGTAAGCCGACAGTCCAGCAGAGGAATCTTTTTGTGTTCAACCAGTATAGATTTGTGAAAGTGGTACATTCAAAGTGATTCGAACTGAAAAGAAACTAAAGGGAGAATTGCAATTGGTTTGAGTTAATTTTTTCAGTACTAATTTACATTGTTTAAGTTTTCTTGCACTGGCTGTTTGTGGAGGCCCTGTATAGGAAAAGCAGTTGAGGAAGAGAGGTTTTAAGGAGAACGTACGACAGTGAACCCACAAAACATCAGGAGGGTTCAGCATATTGGAACTATTTTTAGATCATTTTTGCTTTAAAGTCACTGAAGTTTTAAAGTTGTTGAATGTACTACTTTTTTCTTTTTATCTTTTTTGTTTTCTTTACGCTTTGTGAGACTCTTTTCTGGACGTGATGGCAAATTATTGTTTGTTATTCAGAATTTGTTTTGTAAACTGTTCTTCCTCTGAAAACGAGCTTGTGTTTGGCTTGGATAAGCCCAAGGTCTGTAAGCACAACCATCCTGAAACACTTGGGCTCATCTGAGCTGCGAGATCCAGCTCTGGGCAGGATTTGGCGGAGACAGGGGGCAGGGGTCCTGTTTTACAGGGCAGCGAGACAACTTGAGTGAATGTTGGGAAGTCACAGCTGAACTCCATGGAGCCGTGAACTTGCTAGGAAGAAAACAGGGATGGGAGAGTGTGTTCCCAGCTTGAGAACAAGGGATGTCTGAGCTTCGGGGAGAATTTCCCACTGTGGTTATGGGAGCCCTGGGTTTAGAGAATTGAGATTTTTACCCGTGTAAGCGTGAGGAATGGAGTTGCAAATAGGGGAGAATGCTGTGGGGCAGAGGCAGGGCTTCCAGTTTTGCACAGCAGCTTAAGGTAGAAATACTTCAGTGCAACGCTCCTGTCTTAAGGGAGGATTAGTATCATAGTCCTGTGTTGTGGTGATTGCATGGATTTCATACCTCTTTTCCTGCTCTTCCTCTCTGACACCTCCCTCTCTCCACCCCCTTCCCCTCCTTGCTAAGCTCACCTAGTGCCCACCGCAATCTGCTGCATTGACAGACGTGTGTTCAAACAGGCATATTGTATTTAAAATATATACCCATAGCTCTGCATTAGTCAGGTGAGCCTTACATCATGCTTTAGTGCATTAATTTTGCTAATCTTGCTCCATTATTACTTACTTGTTCTTTCCTTTTCTTGTTTGTTTTGAACTTGAGAAGGTTTGCACAACCAAAGGTGCATTTGCTTGCCTTTTAATTAAGCCAAGCAGCTTTGATTGTCAAAAAATACACGAGTATGTTGACATTACTAGAGGACAAGTGTTTGGTAGATGACTTAAATTCCACAAAATCTATGGGAAGAAAAGTATCTTCTATGAGGCACCTTGATGAATGAACATACATTTTCAGTATGCTGTAAGTGACTTGTATGAGCAAATGTAATGGTCAGAACATCACCTGCAAAAGACAATTTGGTGGCAGAGATCAGAACTAGTGTGCTGGAAATGAGCAAAAAATTGTTCGTGAAAATCTGCATGTGATTGTTTTTGTCCTGAGTGTTGCTACAATGTTTTTGAAGGCTATAAAGAACTGTGCAGCGCTTTCTTTCCAAATAGCTTTGCTTCTTTTTATTTTTTATTTTTTCATTGTGTTAGTGAAATAAAAACCTAAGAATTATTGGAATGAATGTGGAAAAAATTCCAGGTATGAATTTATACAGCTGTGCATGGTACTGGAGACGTTAAGTTTTCAAATGTAAAAAAATACAAATGCAAGTGGAGGTGCGTTATTGACCTTTTATTCTTAAACATTCAAGTTTGCTGGAAGCACAGAAAATAATGATTGGTTGCTTAAGGTGCTGGAGGTATAGGTGCTGGATTGATGCCAGCAGGAGTGCTTACAATAAAAAGAACACCTTCAGTTCTGAGTAGAAGCCTGTTCACCATACCTTGAGGAGTAGTCACGCTTCTGAAAATAATCTGCTGTCAAATACAGGGAAGAAGTGGCAGCTGTCAACTTGCAATCTAGTTTAACCTAAAGGAAGATGTTGATCTTTTAAAAAAAGTTTTTTCATTGTTGACAGTGGAAAGTGGGTGGGTTTTTCTTTTTTCTTTTTTTTTCTTCTTTTTTGGGGGGGGAGGGGGGTTGTTTTTGTTTGGTTTTATTCTTTGTTTTGTTTATTTATGGGTTGTGGTGCTTTTTAGGGGGGCTTTTTTTTTTTCCCCCTTTCTGTACATGTTGTCTGAAACTCACCTTGCAGTAGTTGAATATGGAATTGAGCACCAAGGTGTATCTGCTGGAAGGAGCTGCAAGTTCACCTTAAGCTGTTGTTTCAGTGAGAGAGGACTTTGATGTTGGGGAAAATTGGGGCAGGGTTTTGAGAGGGAAAAGATTTTGTGGAGTTGGGACTTTCCCTTATGATGCCCCAGGGAGGAATCATGTGTTCTGTTTTCACTGTACATAATCATTGGAGATCTTAGTCTTTGTGGTGACATAGTAAAGATCAAGTGCAAGCTTTGAGTTTCGGACACCAGTCGGTAACTTTAGATTGGAGAAAACCACTAACTTTTAGGTAGTTACAATGTCCATCTGTGCCCCTGGGTACGACCTTAGATTTGCAGTTCTAAAAGTGTTTCAAACATCTTGGTCTGTCAGTCTGAGTGAAATTTAAAAATCAAATCTATTTTGGAGAATATAATTTCTATTTTAATAATTACTAGTCATCTGGTCATTACTGTGCAGCTGCATCAGTTTGAGGAGCACTCATATTGAGCTTTTGGTTAATTTGTCTTTTGTGCTGTTAGAAATAAGCACAAAAAGCTTGTGATAAAAATCTGATCCTGGTCTGTGAGTTTGTTAGATGGAGTTGGTGGGGTTGAGTAGAGACAAAGCAATTCAGCCTCAGTCCCTGAGATTCATCCAGCTGACACTGCAGTCACTTCTACCACAGAGCAAAAGAGAAACCCAGAAGTTCCCACTACTTTCCTCAGTGTTTTTTAAGTGCTGACTGAAGTTCGAGCGTTTGTGTGACTATATATAAATAAAGTTCAGACTGCAAGTAATACTTTGTAGCATCAGAACTGAAGAGCTGGAAATCTTCCGTGTTGTGCTGGCATTTTCTCCACCATTGTCTCTTGCTCTACTCCATCCCACTGCTCCTCTGGCTTGGCTGCTGAGTTTTTTTATTTCCCCAGGTACTGGCAGGTACTTAAGCTCCTGGCAGGGACTAGCAGCTTCGTCTTCTTTGTTGGCGAGATTTGGTGAGATCATGCGGGCACTTGCTCCAGGAGCTGGGAAATTGCGTTACAGTCTGTTCCAGTTAGGTTTTTGTGAGTAATTGCAAGCTTCCCTTATCTGCGTTGTCTTAAGGGTTTCTATTGTTAATTGATTTGGTTGCGTGAAGCTGTGATAAGCTTTACCATTTTTACTTCCAGTTAAATATTTATAAAATGTGAATTTCACTGTATGTGGCTTGAAAGTCAGATGGAGAGCCTCTGAGTGTGTTTGTTTAATTGTCTGTAGCCAAGCACGATTAGCCTGTACTGTACGGGCAGTGTAATTATCCTGTCTAGTGAGCGTGCAGAATTCTCCCTTACTGGAAGATTATTTTAATGTTCCCTTGGTGTAGCGTGGGGCAGCAGTTGGATCCCCATGCTAAAAATAAGAAAGGAAGATGTTCATTTCGTGTGTTGCATCAGCTTTCAGCAAGCTTAAAATAATGCATTGTGCAAGAACATGTCCTTCAGCTGATTCCCTAAAGACTATTGACGAGATTAACTCCTTTGAGCCACACACACCCTGCCATGTATGGACACACAAATAATACCATTCAGTTTATAAAATAGCACGTCTGTTTTTATGCACTCGTCTAAATTCAGGGGAAATTTGGATTGTTTGTGTGGAGGAGAAGAGGTAGCGTTAGCTTTAACTAAAATATAGTACTTTGAATTTGATTGATTTGGCATGAGTGCTGGTCTAATTAAATAAGTGCTTTCTGAAAAGGTTATTTGTGTCCATCTACTTTCTTGGGTTTCTTTGTTTCCCAGGGAAGGGTATTTGAGAACGAATGTGTCATGTGAAACTTTTTTTTTTTTTTTTTTTTAATGAGTGTGCATTGATGTCTTTGTTTTTTTGTGTGTATTTGGATTTTTTTTACAAGTGAAGTCGTATATAGATGTTTTGGAGTTTTGGAAAGTCAAAGCTTGTTTTATTGCTTACTTTGGACACGATGAAGTCTTATTGCCTGTTTACTCGGCAGGACAAAAAAGAAAAGTTAAGGAATTTGGTACAGGTTGGGGGAAAGATCACTGACACTAAAGTTTGCTGTTTAGGGAGGCGAGACCTTGTTCAAAAGGTGTTACTGTAACTTTTCCAAGTTAAACTGGTTGTTGCACTTGTTGATGTTTGAATCAGTGCTGAGATACAGCTTCTAATATTTTTTATATTGGCAGTGCAACAAAATGAGCCCATTTCATAGACTCGCTGAGATATTTTTCATTTTAACTTACCGTAACAGGACTAATCCGTATTAATAAGTCTCTTTAATTCTGTGTACTAGAGACAATCTCTTGATTGCAACTCTTGGAGAATCAGCAATAAATGCATCCCAAATACCAATTATGCATTACTGCTTGTGCTTGCTCATAAGGTGACTAAAGGACTTCAGTAATGTATGTAATATCTTGTACAATTTCCACAGAGGTGCTTAGAAATAACTGTGCATTCCTCTTTTCTCTTTTGCTTTAGTTGTAGAATAATATTTTTGTTCTCTGCTTTGGTGAATTTTGTGTGTTGCCTTAATACAGTTAATACTTAAAAAGAGGGCATGAATGGGGTTTCCAGTAGGCTAAGTAGCTATTGACCTAAGTGTTTAAAGCTTAGCTTGGAGATGTGAAAGTATAACTTCCATAAATGAACTGTCAGCTTCAGTGTTTGAGACTTCTGTTTATTTTCTGCTCTGTTTCTCACTGTGGGTTTTTTTTAGATGTAAATTAAAAGAAGAGAAAGCAATGAAAATGTCATTCATGTCTGTGAAGATCGTCGTATGCACACACAAGTTTGCTTGTGCTGTTTCATGCACGTATTTCCTTTGAGACATTCATCCCCTTGGTTGGACCTTGCTTAGTGTGGAACATCCCTGCTCTCATTTCTATCCTGTGCTTCTCTTATTTCTTCTAAAACAGGTGGCAACTGGCTCTAAACCGTATCTGTGAAGTCCCTGTGTCCTTTGTCTGTCCAGTACTTACTGCTGTGATCTTCATGCGGCATTTCTTGGGATGACAGAAGTGGGTTTAGAAATGTGTACAAATATCTGAACTCCGACTTGAGTGACCCAGGCTGTTGGAAATACACTGCAAACACAAGTTGCAGAGTAGGATTACTTTAAAAAGCATCAGTAGACAGCAGTGGTAGGCTGTACTGTATGTTACTTTGTTGGGAAGGTACTGAACTGTGGAATATGTGCGCTTGAATAAACAGGACTACATTTAACTTAGAAGAGAAAGAAGAAGCGGAAGAATGAAGTGTTTGAGTACGATTCTAATTCTACAGAAGAGGCACAGTTGCAGTTTTACCCAGGTGGTTTATTCTGTCTTGCAATCAGGGAATAGGTAGCCATGAAACAGGTAGTCTTCACCCTCTAAAATGTTAAAAAGAAACTAATTCTGAATAAGATTTTTTTTTTTTAATGTGGTGGTTTTTTGTTTGTTTGGTTTTGGGGTTTTTGTTTGTTTGTTTTAAGGGAGATGTGTATATGCTTTCAAAACTTGCATAGAGAGCTGACATTTCTGTCTGAGCATTTGTAAAAGTCTGGCACATCTACCAAAGTGAATTGAGACAAAGAATTGAGGGTATTTCACGATAATTCTTTTCATTACTTGAATCAAAGTTTCAACTTAAGTGTAGTCCACAGAATAGATTCAAAAGTGCAAAATAGGTTTTTGTCTGTAAATAATTAAAGGTGTCCAGATACTGCCACGTACAGGAGCCTGAAATTACCGTTAGTGCTCTGTTAAACTGTATTAAAACCAAATCCATATAAATGTGCAGAGTAGAAATGATGCATCTAATTGGCTCTTGATATTCTCATGAACTTCACTAGTCTGCAGTTAACCAAATGTTGATTCATATTTATTTAATTTTTTTTTTTGTGGTTTGAATTTTTCATCAAATTATATTACAAGGGGATTAATCATGAGCCCGTTGCTCTTTACCTCAATTTTTTACTGTACAGTGGAGGGTCTTTTAAAAGTAAGTAACCTTGATCTACAAAATGAATGTTCCCAGCCTTAACTAGTTACTGAAACAGGGTATCAGAGGTATAATTAGAGTTGTGTATCTTTGAGTTTGGGGTGGTTTTTTTGGGTTTTATTTGGGTTTTTTTGTTTGTTTTTGTTTATGGTTAATGGAACGTTTTCCCATACTTAATTCTGATTAGCCATAGAATTTTAGAACTCTTAATTTGGTATGACACTTTTCCTTTTTTGTGTTCTGCTACTCTGTGTTCCTTACCACACTGAGTATAATGGAGCAGTATTTTTTTGCCAGTATAAGAACTGTTTTATACAGTCCTGCATTAAAGGGTATTTAGGGAATTTCAGCGGTATGTACTTATCTGGAAAGATGAGCTGAACTGCACAACTTGCTTTAACAGGTTGCTGCAGTTTGGAATGCCTGCCTTTCGTATGCTGTAAGTACAGAGGCAGTTGATTGGGGTTGGCCAAGTTCTGCTACATCATTTGTAATTACCTAAACTTAGACATGCCAGCTGTGATGATAAAAAACTTAGGAAGGTCTTCTATCTTCTGTCCCTTATTTAAAGTAAAAGCAGATTAGCTCTGAGTCAAAAATATTTTTAAAATCTTTGTGTTAGAGGAAATTAAGCCATGATGTGTGTGTTTTTTACATGTGAGAAGTTTTTCTAGATATTTTCCTAAATATAAAACAAAAGAGTACTGCTAAAATGATCACCCTGAGCTGATAACTCTGCCCTACCCTGCCCAAACAAGCCCAGTGAATTTGTGGAGGAAGGAGCTTGATTCCTGTCTGCTTACCCCTTCAGATAGAAGTGTGGCATCAACAGTTTGACTTGGGAAGCAAAGAACCTTGAATAATTAAATTTAGGTCATAAAAGTTTCAGTAACATCCGGTCTCAGAAAGAATACATGTGTCTGGAGGGGGTAAAAAAAAGACAAAAGGGAAGCAGGAAGAGAGAGCAGCACACCAAGGTTGAGTCAACAGAGGCCCTTCGGAAAAGGGGAATTCAACCCTAGGGAAACCAATACAGAAAGCCATAAAATACATCAGGCAAATGTATGGGAAGGAAATCAGAGGGGTGAGAAGTCTGTGAAGCAGATGGTCTGCTTTGTAATGCATCACTGTACAAAAATAGGAAGTGAAATAGTTTCTTCTCCAATAGATAGTTAAAGGAAGAAGTTTTGTGGGGCTGTGGTGATAAGTACTCTGATTCTGTGGAGGTGTCTTGTTTTGTTCTGTTTGTTTGATGGTGTGGTGTTTTTTTTGTCAATGAGCGGGAATCACTGTCATACTTTAGGCTGTTGAATAAGCTGGTACTCAAGCTGGTACATTGAAACACAGCCAAGTGTTGTGACCAATTTGGATATGCCGAAGAATTCTGGTAGAAGTCAGGGATGATGAGATTGTTCTGTTCCAAATGTCCATTTTGCTGTCAGTGTGAGCAAAGCTGTTCAGTGTGTCAGTTGTCATGTGCAGCATGGTGAAAGGACAAAAAGAATACGAAAAGTTAGTTATGTGGCTAAATCTAGGCAAGTTTATGAGAAAATATAGAGTAACCTGATGAATCAGTATGAGTGAGCAATGAGGAGACAAGGACAGCATGTTGGACTAAGAGGATTTACAGAGGCTTAATTACTGTCTTGACTTGGGAAGCAAGGGGGCAGGACAAACATGAGTTTACAGATAAAAGAGGACCTTGATGTAGACTCTAAATCCTGAATTGGGCAGCTAAATTTTAAGTACATGGAAGAAAATCGAATGCTTTGTCTTAGTGCTTGTCTCCAAGGTATCCAAAAAAAAAAAAAAAGGGGGTGGGGGAAATGTATGAGACAATGGAAAGGTAGAGCATCTCCTGTGAACAATGAACACTCAGCGAAACTAAATCCAAGGAAGAGGAAATACTCCCACCCACTCTTTTTTCCTTATCCTTGTTCTCACAGAATCAGTGTTTACATTGAACAAGGCCACTTTCAGAGGCCACTGAAGCTGAGAACTCTTCTGAGAATTCACATGATTTAGACATTTGCATGAGTGGCTAGTAGGAGGTGTTACAGTAAACAACATTTTGTTTTTAGAAAAGTGTAGAATTATCATGGGTTTGGGCATCGGCCAATTTCAGAGGTGTGGTTTTTAGTTTTTGTGGTTCTTGCCTCTCACCCCCCTCCAGAATAACGAATGTCTAAATGTGTTACCAACATAAATGGAGAAGCAAATGCATTCCCCTTTTCTGGTAACATGCTGTAGGGTAGATTCACCAGTAGTCTCACCAGATTTAATGGTTTTCTGAGGTACAGCCCTACCACATGGGCAACTTGTGACCTCAGTGTGTCAGGGGTGATGGGACGAACATTCGCTTACTTCCTGTTAAAGAAGCAAACAATGAAAACAACCAGCCTTGCCCCCTGCAACAAACAGACAAACACAACGCCCAAATCAAATGCTTTGACTTGTATCGTGTTTGGCTTGTGCTTGGGAAAATCATTAGGGACTGCTTGTGTTACAAATGTATATCTCTCCAATGTTTAAGAAGCTGCTCTGAGGCTGTAGCATCAATGGAGATGATGTGGGCTCTTATCTCTGTGAATATAAACAGAATTAAAAAGAGATTGCTCTGGCTGGAAACTGAACTGCCTTAGCTGTAAAAGTGCTTCCAAGCACTGGTATTTATTGGAGCCACAATGCCTTCATCTGCCCAATTCTGCCTGCTTTGCAGCCACTGCTGTCACCAGGGAAAAGACTTGTCAGGAGTTGAGATCTGCCCCGTAGCACATGAATTTCCATCTCAAATATGCAAATAAAAATCTGAGGGCTGGGCACACTCTGGTGTACGAGAGTCAGTCCTGAAGTTGTCAAATAAAACTGTTGGCTTTTTTCTTCTCTTACTAAAGAGAAATGTAAGTTAGTTGAAATCAGGTTGGGCATGTTGGATTTCCTTGTCACTCCTTGAGATTTCCATCTAATCTAGGGCAGATGGTGGCTGGTGGTCATGTCCCCCTCCTGTGGCACAGGGAGCTCCATAATTCATGCTTATGAAATAAACCTTTTCTTTTCTTTATTTTTGATGGTCAGGTTAAATCCTATTAGTAAGCGTCAAATGCTATGAGATACTTTTTCAGAGGGGCTTTAAACTTTATAATGCACTTAACAAGTATTCTTCTCTCATTCACTGTGTGTTACTGAGCACATCTGCAAAGCAGTTTACGTGCCTATTGCATTTATAGTGGATTAGTGATGTTTTTTTACCTAGAGGGGTATGTGTAAATCCTTGATGTGTGAATTGCTTCTGCAGATGTGTTCAAGTAGAAACCCCACACTTCAAAGTCTGTGTGTTATGGATGTAAAATACTTGGGGCAAGACGAGGCCCCGTGTCAAAGTGTTATCTCAATACATGTTTCTGAGGCTTGTGAAAGGAAGGTGCTTTAACTTGGACTTTTCTGCTTGGGGGAAGAAACCTGTCTTTTATTACTGTTTGCGCTGAATTACGGGAGTTAATCATTGTTCACGTGTGTGTGTGCATTGAGAGAGAATGTGTTCACTGAAGGCAGTAAATCTAACAGTTCAAGATGTTTTCTGCTTGGTACTCTGTGAGATATTCAGTAACGATTTTCCCATGTTGGGTGCTTTGAAAGCATTTTTAAATATAGCAATCACGGGTGAACAGTGTCTTAAAATGCTCCTGTAATGTTTGGGTAGTGGTGTATTGTCTGAAGCACAGTAAAGCTGATGTATGGGTGTACATTCTGAAATTTAGTTACATCTATCAAAGCATTAGGCATGATAACTCATGCATTGGCAAAAATGGCAAAGAGCCCCCAGGAATCACATAATTTTCTTCCTTTTCACTAAGTATTCGGTTGACAGTATTCAGTTTGTCGTAACTGAACGAGGCAAAGGCAGGTGAGTTAAAAGAAACTGCTGTTTTTAACCATTATGTTAATAATATGTTAGTAACCATTATGTTAATGCTAGTAATAGTTTCCACACGCCCAGTGACCTTCAGTGTGAGAACATGCTGTTGTCTGTCTAGTCCAGTGTCTTTTACCTAATCTCAGGCATCAGTAGCCTGCTTCAAGAAGAGTGTAAAACCTCCCTGCCAGACAAAAGTGGGATGATCTTCCTCCTCATTCTTAATGAAGCTGTTTTAACATCCTTAAGAAGGGTGCTTTGTATCTCTTCTAAAGCTCTTGTGTTTCTTTTTTTTATACTCTGTGTGCCATGTCTGTTTTTAAAACTGGCTTTTCTTTGTGGTTTTTTTTTTTCCTTTAGGCCTGTTTTTGTCAATGGTAATCTGAATGCATTTATTGCCTTCCTGAAAAGAATAAGTGGCATTTTTAGGAATGGTTGAAACCTCTGACATTACATTTTTTTAGAAGTAGATGTTTTTATTAACATAAATACAGCAATACTTGTAATTAAAGTGCTTTTGTGTTTTTAAGTGTACTGATATAGCTTATATAGCCTTACACTAACAAATACAAAAATGCTTCTTTTGCAGTAGAGTTCTGAAGAAAAATAAGTCCCTGTTTAATATTTTTCTCTTCTTAAAATGGTTTTGAAGGCAACACCTCTACCAAAGTCATTAAAATGAGATATTTAATTTTGTTTTATTTTGCCAGAGTAATAAAAAGTAATTTTGGTTGTAATGAATGTTAAAAATTAGGTGTAATAGAGAAGAATATGAGCCTATGAAATATTAATTGCCTTTTTTAAGGGTATTTTTGTTCATGTTTTATGCGTGGTCAGTTGGAAGGAAGTAAGCGCTTTGTCTCCTGCAAAGTGTGGAAGGCTTTAAATATGTATTGCTTGGTGTTAACTTTTTTAAAGCATTGCTTATGACTGACACATCCTGGTGTAGTTTACTCTTCCCGCTAGTGACCTTGAAAGCATGTCTGTGCAATAATTCCTTATTGCTGGAACAAAAGATAGTTCTGTCTATGATTTGTTTGAATTCGGGAAGCTGTGTTTGCCAAAGTAAAATCTTGGTGACGCAACTATGTCAGGTTTCAGCAGCCACACCTCTGCTGAGCAGTTTCAAGTTCTCAGTTTTAACCTTTGTTCGTAGCCATATTCCTTTTCCAGCAAAACATCTGAGGTGGTTTGCTTTCTTCCTTTTGCACTGAAGCTGTGCTAAAGAAATGCCAAGTTAGAAGGAAAAGCAGCAGCAAGTGGCTGTTGAGGTTTCCAGTCCTTTTGTGCTAAGGCAACTGGATGGTAGAGGAATAAATGGATTCTCTTCCTAATCATTGTGGTAAGGTTGACGCACAGTATTCTCGGGTGTTGCATGGTACAGATGGTGTGGGTTTTGGAGAATAGGATTTCATGATGAGCTGTGCTTGATACCTGAAAAGCAATGCAGAATGCCATCACTGGGCTCCAGTTGCCTTCCATTGTGCAGGGGTAGAGGATCCACTTAAATAGCTGCGTCTTCCCTGCTGTAGTGCAGTTTTCAGCCTGGCTCTGAGGTATTGCATTAACATTTGTCTTTGATATTGGTGTTTAATGCAAGAATACATTTCTAATGAGCCAAGCTGCTGAAAGTGCTCCCTCTAGGACTGTGTGAATATAGTTTTCACTGCTTTACGATGAGGATTTGCCTGTCTGTAATTATGGATTTGTAAGAATCCCTTCAAAATTAATAGGTTTTGGATCACAATTACCGTTCTGAAGTGTATATTGCTGTTAATGTGCCGAGTTGCTGAGTCGGTCCCTGTGCTGTACTGGCTGCGTATACGGACCTCTTCTCAGGACCCAGTCTCTGGCGAATGTAACTTCTCACCATTATCAAACTGCAAGTGAGCATTTAATTACAAATTAGCTGTTTTAACTGCTTTGGGGCAAAAAAACCCAACAGAGTTTTGAAATTAAATCCTGAACGATCAGCATTTCAAAAGCAGATCTGTCCATTTCTGCCTGGAGCCATTCACATTTATGTGCGTGCATACGCATGTGGCTTTTAATTATCTAATACCAAAGTTTTGTACTGAGATTTCTGAAATGTGACCCTTGGATGCAAATTCCGATTTTTGTCAAGCTCCAAAGTGCTTTAGGCATCATGTTTGAATGTTTGCTGAGTGTAGAGGGCTGAAATCAAGAGTCATGGTCTTGGAGAGCATTCAGAGCTTTCTTAATACTGCTCTTCAGCCAGATAGGATGCCAGGGGTCAAATCTTTGTTTACAGCAGAAGTAAATGAAGCAGTCATTTTACAAATGACTTGTGAAGAAATGATAGTAGTAGCATGCGGAGCCTCTCTAGCCTGTTTGTTGCTGCATTCAGCCGTGCTTCATCTTCGTCCTGCCTGATTTACTGCCAAATTATGGGACAACTCCCAAAGACCCTCACTGAAAGCAGTTTGTAATCTCCTACCGTGTTGAGTACATTACCACATTCATCATCACAGCCCACTGTTTATGAGTTGAAATGGGCATGCAAAACTCACCATTTATGAAAACAGACTTTCTTTTCCCCATCAGCTTGCTAATACTGTCGTGTTTCTTGGTCTTCTGTGCCTGCTTTCTGACAGGACTCCCAGAGCTGATCAGCACCACTCCTTTCCTAAGTCTCTTGGAGGTGCTGGTGAAGGATTTAGGCATATTCTGTGCCTTGAGAGATTGAACTGTACTTTCCACTAGGCACAGACAAGGAAAATGAACTTGCAAGCCCAGGTTTTTTTAATGGGCAGCACTGTCCAACCAATTCAGTGGTCACCAAATAACAAAACTTCTTTTAATTAAAGATTTTGATATGGTTAGTAAAGT
This sequence comes from Struthidea cinerea, assembly GCA_013397865.1. Taxonomy (NCBI): domain Eukaryota; kingdom Metazoa; phylum Chordata; class Aves; order Passeriformes; family Corcoracidae; genus Struthidea; species Struthidea cinerea. The sequence continues at coordinate 163,660 of VZTI01003154.1, read as the reverse complement.
ATTTAGTGTGGCTTTTCATTAGGGAAAAAAAAATTGCATTTCCTCATTGAATGCATTTTCAGCCATTGATATATGCAGACTTGCCTGCTGCAATACAAATACAAATCTGCTGTGTTCAGTGTGGTCAGAGCTTGCATCTGGCTAGGAGACTATATGCAGAGAGGATAGCTTCAGCTTTACTTGAAGTAAAGTTGTGATAGAGACAAGATACCTGAGAGATCCAGATGCTCAAGAGCAGTTTCTCCTAAAAGATAAACAAAAGAAAACTGTGCATGCCTCAGAAGAAGTTGGAAAATGTAATTCCATCAAGAATCAGGACAGTTGTTCAAGTGTTTGACATTTATTGAAAGTTGCCTAGAACAAATTTTTTTTCTTGTCTCTGTAATATGCAGGCCTCAAATTGAAGTGAATTTTTAAAAGCTTGCTGGAAAAGGCAGTAAAAAGGGGAGGTATACAGCAGCTGTTAAAGATGAAAAAGCTCTTTTAGCTTCCAGGATTGACTAACTGTTGCCTTCCCCTTGGGCTACAAAGTAAGTGGTGAATGCTAAAGTAATGTGAAAATGGGATGGTAAAAGACTTGGAGGAAACATGAAATAATCTAATTTAAGAATGTTTTAATTGAGCCTTGGTTTTCTGGCTGCATTTAGATATAAGTGATACCCATTCATTTGGTAAGTGATAACCTCTGTGAAAGGGCTGGGATATGCAGTGGATGTTTTTTTGCTTTGTTAGGAAATATGTAAAATTAAGAGTGTTGATAATTGAGTACTTGAAGTTATTCTATGCAGAGATGAACCTTTTACTTGAAGACAGATTTACGTGATATTCACAGCTCATAAATCATTCTTGCATTGCCTCCCTGCTAGACTATTGGCAGTAGAATGAATTTCTCAAAATATGCCTGTTTTCAATTAGCTCAAGGAAAATTCTCTAGTTACCAAAAGAACATCCATCTCTATTACCTGCCCCAGGAATTAACACCCAAATACATTTGCATGAGGATTACCAAAGCTTACTGTGTGTAAGCAGTGATTAGCGCTGATTTTTAAACATGAGAGGATAGGAAGATTTAACCCCACTGCCTTTGAAATGTTTCTAATCCTGAAATTCAGAGTTGTGGTTGATTGTGCAACAGCTCCTCAGAAATGGAGAAGTGCAGCACACAGCGTTTTGGGCTTGGAAGACAGGAGGATTTGAGAGAGCCAGTGTGGTGTGAGCTGGAGCTGGTCGGGCTCCGTTTCAGGCTCTGTTTCAGGGGGTAATGGAAAGGCAGGATGCTGCATCACTCACCCAGCTTGCTCTGCTCTCCTGGGCAAGTCTGCTATTTGTTGATTTTCCTCTTCAGCAGCAGTTTTCTGTACACTCTGTATACAACCTTCCCCCTTCTTAACTCTAGGCTGAAGCAATTCAGAGCTTCTTAGTTCTGTTTTGTCATGTCTTCTTTTGTTTGCAATTTTCCCACTTCATTGTGCTTTGGCTAAAAAAGGTGGTTGTGTCCATGCAGTCACAGATCCCTGCAAAACACAGTTTGTTCTGTGCTCTCACGGTATTTCTTGCATGGTGAGTTCCACCTCTCCTGCATCGACTTTGTTCTCTTAACTGAAGAAAAGGCAAGGGACACTGCCAACTTTCACAAAAAGCTGGTTTTCTTCCAAGGAGGATTGAAATAGTTTTAGTTTGTGACTGTCTATTGAAAACCAGATTTGTGTGAACTGGCATACTTGGAATGAGCAATGTCTCATTATTGTGGTTGATCCAAAATCCCTTTTCGAAGGCAGAATGGGTTATCTTGATTTGTGTGAGGTTGCCAAAGTAAATGTCACTTGAAGTCATTGGCTTGCACTTTGCTGGAGCAATATACCTGGCTTTTAAATAAAGCTTTTTTTCACTGCCTGATCGTGGGTGAAGAGCTAATTTTATTCTGTTTTGCTGCTAGTGAATGGGATTTCTATGGTACTGAGTTAATTAGAACAACTATTTTCTGTTTTTCCAGGGAAAGAAGCGTTTACTTCAGCACGTACATTTCAATGTGTAAAATGGCAAAGCTACAGCGTTCCTAGGAGCATCTTGTCAGCTCCTCTGGTGGGGAGGGGCAGGTTGCTTGAGAGCACGTGTGCATACATTTGGAGGGGTCTGTGTGAACGTGTGTCTGCTGCTTCTACAGGGTGAACATTTCCATGAATCAATATTGTTCCGTGCGTCTAGATTAAAATGATGCTGGTGTGTGTTTGGGCTGCTAGGGCAATGCTAAGCATCTAATAATTTAAGTAGTCACCTTTTTATTGTGGTCAAAAGAATTGGGTCATTTCCCAATGTGTGTACAAGGAGAAAAATGTGCTCTGTGGCATTGACACTGTGACACATTGTTCTTCTACTTGTGATGCATTGAGGCTTGGTGCTTGGGCACACAAAAGGCAGTGCTAAGGAAGTGCTTAATATATACTCTATACTGGGAATTCTTGACATTTTTGTTAATGGCATGTAAGTCTGTGTTTATGAGACCTGAAAGAAACACTTTAGAGATCTTCACAGTTTGTGGCTGTGTCAGTACAAAACTGGGCCTTTATTAAAGACTTAGTGCACAGTTCTGAAGTGGCTGTGGTGTATCATGTCCAGAAGTGCTCAACAGGGAGATCTGTTCTGATCATTACACCTGCTCAGGGATCTTTGTCTGCTGCATTACATGTGTCAAGATGCAAAATATTCTTTTGTAAAACTAAAAAAAAACTTGACTGTGGGTTGAATTTAGTATTTGGAGGAACAGCATCTTTTTATCATATTTTTTAGCTAGAAGGTGAGGATGGGAGAGAGGGAGGAAGGCCTTGGCTGTGATAAGCTGACCTGTGTAGATCATGAGTCAAGGGGTAGCAAGTACCATTTTGTCCCCCGTTTTTAAATTTTAATTTGTCTGTGGTCTCAGGCTTTTGAAGGCTCAAGCAGACTAATGCCCAGTTTTTATGAATTCATGTGCTAGATTCCTATCTCTTTACTGTAAGGCTTCTGGAAAATGTAATTTCTCCTTTACTTGCATAATAAATAAAAAAAAATTGGAACAGATAATTTATTACTTTACTCTAGGTTCTTTGCTTTAATAAGAATAATATGCTTCCCTTTTACAAATGTTTTTACCCTCTTGACTGTTGTATCCCATGATGTAACTTTTCACGTGAAAATCTTGAACTTCCGAAAACCCACGAGTTGAGGCAGGAATAGGAAGAGAATATTTTAAAGTGAGACCTTTTTTGGTTCTGTATAATAATACATATGAAATATATATCATACACATATAAAATGTGTACATATTATATATATAGAGATGCATATAAGTGTATATATTTATTTTAAAAAATAAATATTTATATACATTATTGTTTTGCCAGCTTACTTCAGTAACAATTAAGAATGCTTTTTACTGGTGTTAAACCATTTTTATAAAATTTGAAGAGAAGGAGCATTAGGTTTGCCCCTAGCTTTGAGGAAGCCATGGTAGGGAGCAGAGGTGCTGTGTCTGAGCAGTGCACAGGGAAGAAGGAAACACCACCATCAAACACAAACACATGGTGCCATTTGGTTCACCAGCTTGTTGTAGTGCCAGTGGTCAAATCTGCTTCAATTTCAGTAATAGTGTTAGAGTTGAGGCTAAAAACTGAGAGGTCCTGCTCTTTTTGGAGTTTTACCCTTGATTTCTAGAGAGGAGAATGGGGGAACTCCTAGAATAGTTATGTCTTAATATTTTGTTTCTGTCAGAAGTATTTTCTAGAAGAATTTCTTTTGAGGGTTTGCTGTGTTATCACCACAGCCTTAAATGAAAGTTGCTTAGGATGAGTGTTATACTGAAATGCTGCACAGGGTCATGAAAGATGGGCGAAGCTAGCATAGTGCTTTGGGTTGCTTGTCAGACACAGGTGATGCTCTTGAAAAAGCTCCTTTTTCTATGCCTTCCAGGGAGTGATTTTTAAATTTAAACATTCTGTCTCTTCAGGTTGTTTGGATAGAGCTTGCACAAGCACAAGGAGGAGAGAATTGATGCTTTATGCATGAGGAAGCATTCTGTTTAGCATAGTCAGACTAGTACATGCCAAATACAGAAAAGCAGGAAAACTGCTCTCTATTATTGAGGGCTTATGTATTTAAGAAGGGGGGGAGGTGAATAAAAGGAAAGAAAAAAATATCGATTCCCCCCCCCAGCCCTGACTGATAGAACTCTGTTGTGTGCATAATTTGTGAAAAGGAAATAATCCTAGTGGGCTATTGGGTCATTGGTTTATGGGCCTGGCTCCAGGAAACCTTGGAGAGAATAATTTAGTTAAAACGATGACGCTAATCAGGCTGAGAGGGAGTTGCTCAGCAGCTTCACTAACAGGATGTTGACTCTTTTGTCAATGCTGTCTCCCAAGTCCTCTAACTGGGGGCTTCCTGCTGTTACTTGACTTTCCTAGGTGGCACATGAGAGCTCTGACTGAGCTTTCTTTTTGTCTGGTGGGGCTGTGTTTGCCAGGAGCCAAGGACCTGTGCCTCCCCCAGGGTTCAGGCTGGAAGGCAGAGGATCCTCCGGGAGGTTTCTGGGTTTGAGGTGGTGGTTTTTTTTCCTTAACTCTCTCTGCCAAATCCATCAGTTGAAGGATGCTTCATTATGTTTGTGGAAGAAATGGCGGGAATGTTGGCTGAGAGTGAGTTTAGATGTCACTGATACTTAAACAGTGGTGGTAATAAACCCCATATTTAGGCCCTTGCATTCAAACAAAATTTATATATCGGTTTTCTGTGAAAACTTTCAGAGTATCAAGTGAATTTTTCTTTTCCTACAGCTGTGTGAAACTAACAGCTTTGTTCATGATGAGTCTTTTTGGGGGTAGGGGAGCTGGGGTTTGTGTAATTGCCTACATATAATCCTCAAACAAAATTACCTTATCGTAGGATATTTTCAAAGCTGGTTTACAGCAGACAGAACATGTTGACATGCTCTCCAAAATAGCCACATGCTCCTTTGAAGAAAGAAAAGAAAGTAAGGGACAAAGTTGTTGTTAGCAGGACCAACTGCTTTCTTATAAGGCAGAGAAAGCTGGTTAGAGAAAAATATTAAATACTCTGAAGAGCTTTGATTAGGTTGTATATTGTCCTTATTTATGCTTTTCCTAATAAAAAAATCAGCAAACTGGCACCACTGCTCTGCAAGTAAAGTTCTGTGAAACATTTATAGTGCTTCTACTAAAAGGCAAGAAAAAAAACCCAACCTAATTCCTGCAGTCAGAAAGTCTTGATGTATTTTCTAAGCTGTGTGTCCTAGACAACTACTTTTCTTTGTGCCTTTGCTTAGAGATGTGACAGAGGTAGATGACCTGCAAACAGCAATGCTTGAACATAAACTGAAACGTAAGAGGATGTTAACTCTAGGACTGTAGTTTCAGGTTCTTATATGCACATGCTATCTTTTCTTTTATACCAGTCTTGACAAAGCTTTTCAGTGAGATTTAGACCTCATCATTCATACACAAGAAAGAATAAGAAAATTTTTTTAAAAGTTGAAATAGGCCTAATATAACTTTTGTCGTTTCACTTAGCTTTTTTTTTTTTTAATTGACTGTGAACTCACTGTTCAGCGGGGATAAAAATCATAATCAGTTGTTCAAATTGAGAGCACTTTCCTCCTTTCATAGCTCATGTTGCTGCTTTACATTTGGGAGTAGGCTGCTGCTTTTTAAATGGGGCGTGTTTGCCAGTTGGAGGAGGTAACTTTTTTCAAAGGTAGTTACTCCAAAACATTATAGGTCATGGCAAGCTGATCTTGTGTTTAAAAAAAAGCAAGGCAAAGAAAGGTTGCAGAAGGGGGGTTGGGGGAAAGACGGCTGGTTTGCCAGAATAGTGTCATGCTTTCAAGTAAAGGGAATGAATTGAGGTATGATACATGGAAAGGAACATGTAAATTTGCTGAAAAGAAATGATTTTGGGCATGCATATGATTTCTGTTGAAGTATCATACAGATATCCTATTTAGGTTTTAATGCCTGCCTTACCCAGGATATTAAAGCAAGTAACAGCATGTGTGCATATCCTAACAATTTAATGATTAAAAATTAATTTTAAATGGTACTGTATTTTGTGCAGGCAGTCCTGTTTGCTGGATGCCTTGCAAACTTGGGAAGAGAACAAAAGGCATCATGAGGCATTTCTAATCAAAGGAATCCAAAAGATGTGTACATTTTGTTGGTATTCCAGGACAGTTAGACAAGCCGAAGGATGTCGCCAGTAAAATGGGATTGAAGTTGACTTTCCAACCTTAGAGTTTGTGTCTGTGAGCTCTTAGATTGTGTGAGCCTGTTCTGCAGTGCGGTAAGCTGGAGGGAATTTCAGTTTAATTTTGAAAATTTATTTGAGTTTGAAACCAAAACCTAAATAAACATTTCCGTTTTCTTTTAGCACTGAGATTTTTAGCAGTGGGGAACTTCTTGTCAAAATGCTTAGTGCATACCTTGTAATGGAAATTGTGGGAGAATGTGAATAGAACAGAAATAGACCCAGCGTTTATCTGATAGTTCAACAAAAAGTAAATATTGAGATTTGTTTCTTCTCTTGTAATGGACTATTAAAGTACAGCTGACTTGGGAATGGAGGGCTGAAGAGGACCATTTCCCCAAACAATAGTGTAAAAAAGAAAAGTTTAGATCTAGATGGGCCTGTTGCTCCCATTCCCCATGTGTTCTAACACGTTTAAAGCCTTTATGAAATGACAAAGCATGAATAAAGCATAGTGTGCCCTAGGGAGGCAGCGGAGAAGTTCAGAGACATTTTTCCTACATCTCTGTTACAGCAGGGAATGTACTAAATGTAAATGCCAGGCTGAGTGGGGGAGCACACCATACCCAAGCTGCAGAAGTCCCACCCAGGAAAAATTCACTCTAACAGTAGTGAATATACAAATGAAGTGCTGTGCAGACCCTGCTGAAGTTTGTCTCAGGTTTGTTGAAGTACAGCCTGCCAGTCCAGATGGAGTAATGCTTCAGGCTTTGGGGCAGTGGGAGCCCTTCCAGCAGCCCGTGCTTCCCCCCCACGCCCAGAACAAGCCTTCCTTTTCCTATGAGGTCCATCTTGCCTTACATAAACATACCTACAGAGCTCTGTTGCTTTCAGCACTTAATTGCTAAGCTGGAGGATCCCAAGTTCTTTGGCTTCCCTTATAAAACAGATTTATTTTTTCTGTGCTCTGTCTTCTGAGTGGTCTTCTCTGCACCTGTTTCAGTTAAATTGGTTTTGGGAAAGGCAGGTGGTTTAGTTTTGTTTTGCTTTTGACTTGGTAGCCACAACTATGTCTATAAAACTGCGACTAGTGGTTTGCCAGCACCTTATATAACTGGTCATTCTGGCTTTCTGTTGAAAATACCCATTTATTGTGAGTGTGTAGAACTACTGCAAAGCATCAGTCTCAAACAGCAGTTGGTGCTCTGATGGCTCCCTTCTCCCCTTCACCCCCTGTTACTGGGTCAGAGCAGAAGTTATTATTCAGAGTTGCCTTTCACTTTATATGTTTAAATTTCATTGCACTACTGTTGCCCCAGCTAGCCCAAAAGACTGTCCAGCTTCTGAGAGATCCCTTTGGGAACAGCTAATTTTCCAAACTTGGGTCTCACAGAATTTTTTATTATATTTTTTGTATGATCACTGTGTATGTAACTTACGTATAACCCTGATGTCACAAAACCTAGGGAACACACCTCTTCGTTTGGGTTTCTTATCTGTCTGTTGCCTGCCTTTAAGCCAGTGCTTTGTTCATCATTAAAATGTTTTACGTCTATACCTTAAATACTACTGTTTATCACATCAGTTCTTTTTTAATTCTGGATTAAGCTCACTGGTGTAAATTCTTTGGTTCCTTTTTTGAGGAATAAATTACTCAGGTAAAATCAAATCTGCCTTGTCTTCATTTCACTGCTCAATTACATTAGTCTGATTTCTTTTGTTCAGATCTTGTATTATCAAGGTCATGCTTCTGCACTTGTAGCACCCAGTTTGCTCTTCCTTCTCTCCCAAACTGATTCCTTTCCCCCTCCCTCTTGTGATTTTTGGCATATCTGTCGCTGTTGCAAGTGCCAGTTATTTCAGTGGAATGAAGATTATCCAGATCCCCTTATTTCTTTATTTGTAAATGGTCTAATTTTGTTTCCACACTGTATGTGGCAATAACCATTACCCTATCCTCATTTTCAGTGTGTCATTTTGTCATCTTTATTGAAACGGAGGGCAGAACATTTTCTTCGGTGTCTGTTCCTGCTTGTTTTTTTCCTAAATAATCTCTCACACCTCCGTGTGTAGTAGCTGTGTTTCTCCCCCTGCCTTGAAGCTGCAGTGTGTAGTAACAGCGATGCCCCAGTATTTCTTCTGCATGGTTCAGCTCAAGCAGGCTCCCAGTTGGTTTTACTCTTCTGTTGGTGCCCTGTAACCTCCAAAGCATGCTTTTTGTTCTTGAACTTTTTTTCACTTATGGAAAAAAATTGTTTCCTGTTTATTTTTAACATCACAGGTCAGGTTTTTATTGATCCGGGTAGTCTGGGTTTCTCAACAGATTTGTTCCTTAGCTTGGAAAAGAAACTGAATACCCTCCGCCAGACTGTTTGACAGTGTCTCTCAGAAGTGATCGGGAATGGTCAGGATTGGGTTGTGATTGCGTGAGCTGCTGGTCATCTCTCCTGTCCAACAGCATGAACTGACTGCGACAGCATCCCTGTTGACCTGTGACTGATCATGACCACTGACCGGAGGAATCCTTCAGCTCTTACGTCCGTGTTATTGCTATCATTCGTGTTTGTTTGGGTTTTTAAAAAAATAAAATATGTTAGTTTCTCAGGAGTTCACCCTTCCCTGTGACATTTTATGCGAGAGAGTCTGTGGACCACAGGTGTAAATCTCTGTAGGATCCTAATTGCTCTCCAAAGTGATAATTGACAGAAGCCTGTTATGTTTCAGTATTTCTCTTCCTTCCTTTCTTTCTTTCTTTCTCTCTCCTCCCTCATCCACTACCCTATCTGGCAGTTTTGGCCTCTGTGTGTAAGTATTGGCCACCTCTCAAAGGTTATGTTTCTCTTAACCTACTTCTTGTGTTTCATAATGTGGCAAAGACTTGTTTTCTTGTGAGGCTAATGCTTTTTCTTTGGAGTCTCTTAATTGTCAGCTGTGGTAGGACAGTCTGGTGCTAGCATGTGGAAAACAATGCATCATGCAAGAGAAATGTGTGGCCAGATTATTTGTGTGTGTGTGTGTTTATGAAAAACAACCTTTTCTGCAGGAGACTGTTACTTCAGGGCTGAAGACTGCGTGGGAGAGCTGAAATTGCTGGAAACACGTTTATAGGGGAAATTCTGGCAGGTTTTTAACTGCCATACGAGAAATGTGGCTGTCTAAAAGCAAGAAGTTGTACAAATCTTTTTCCAGATGTGATCCCTTTACCTTTAATTGCAATTTTAGGATTTGAGAAGGTTTAGGAATGGAAAGACTGGTATGAAATGTCTGATGACACCAGTTATTGACTCAGGTTGTTTTCTGTGTGCACAGTAATGCATCTGCTTGAAGGTGCTTGTGCTGTATAGGCAAGCGTTCGTGGTTCCTCCCTGTAAAAGTGGGATGACAGATGTTAATGGTGATGTGAAACTGTGTAAGCTTTGCATGGTTCCTCCCTCCAAAAGAGGGATGATAGATGTTAATGGTGATGGGAAACCATGTAAGCTTTGAATAGTTAAATTCTAATTGTATGTCTGGATCTGCTACGTATATTGTACTGTTGAGAGTGCTCCCTTCAATTAATTACCCAGACCCTCTTCCATGCTTGGTGGGTTTTTGTGGCTTTGTTCTGTGTGTTTGCTTTCTTTTTCCCCTTTTCTCTTGCTTTTTTCCCCATTTTTTCCCCCTTTTTGTTTTTTTTCCCCCTCTAATTTTTGTTTGGGTTGTGTTTTTTTTTTGTTTGTTTGTTTGTTGGTTTGTTTGTTTAGCTTTTCTTAAGCTCCAGAAGGGGAAGACATCATCAGGTCTGCTGGTTATGGGTCTGTCGGTGAGGGTGTGCAGAGGGTTGGGGGATTTTTCTGCTTGATTTTTTTTTTTTCCTTCTTCTAAGTTAATGGTGAGGCGAGATTGGCAGAGGGAAAGCATTAGCAAGTAGTGATGCTTGGCAGGGGTTGATTATATTTGAAAAAACTAGTTGGGATTTATGTTGTTTAGTTTTCAATGAGAAGGAAGAGGAAGCGGGACACATCCTGTCCAACAAATTCTTTTAATGCTCCACGATTTATCTTTGCAGCATGTGCAATAAGACTGTTCAGATTATTTTCTATGTGAAAAATGTTCAGTACTGTCAGCTGTTGAGACTTCTGCCTCATACTGTCTGTAGACTTAAGTATTCAAGTAGCCCCAGACATATTGTTGCTGCTGCTCCCTTAACAGGTGAGCGTGTTTTTAATGTCAGTGTAATATCTCTATGCCAGAGAAAGGATCTCAAAAGTTTTGAACCCAAAACCAACTCATTAATAAATATTATTTTGTTGTTTCACCTGACACAGTAATTCCGTTCCTCTATGGTCACTGAATAGGTGTGGCATTGTAACTCAGTTGCATTTTACAGTAATCACCCTCTGCCTTGGTGCTGCTTTGTCCTTTATGACCCTCCGTGAGCTGCTCTGAGGGGCCAGCTCAGTGCCTGGCTCTGTGGGTCACAGGTGCAGGTTTGCACACAGAAAAATCAATCTTCCAGGCCGCTTTTTGGTCCTGTGTGCAGTTGGGATCTTGTTTGCTCCTATCACCAAGGAAGCTGCTTAACCCCACCAGCAGGTTGTTTGTAAGATGAATTCACGTTGAGATCCAGGGAGTATTGTGATCAGGTCCTGTTTTGTCAAGAAAGGGAGCCTTCAGCCTTTCTTTGGAGAAGTGCAAATGTTGTTGGGTTCTATTATTTGCCACTCAACAAAAGAAGGGTTAGTTGCCAGATCTTTCAACTCTGTTTTTAGACTAAGGAAGAGAGAGAAAAACAAGAAATAAGGATTTGAAATAAATGTTTTTAATCTTTGCTGTTCCAGGGGTAGGTTTCATTTTTGTCAAGGTCCTTTTGGAGAGTGAAATGAAGTGTAAATTTTAAATCTGTTTCTTTCTGTCCTTTTGATGTGCAGGTGGGACTGGAATTGTGTATGTTGTGAAAAATCCTGGACTAAGGTTATTTGTTTGTAGGCAGAAATACTAAGAGAAACTTACTAGATTAAAAAGTAAAAAATATCCTTTCATAGTACATCTAAGCATCTCTTTTAGCATAGTAAGAGCCTCAAAACAGTTCCTGTCATCAACAATTCATGCTTTTAATAGGCAAGAAAAGCAAGAACAGGATAAAAGGAAATATTTAAAGGAAATAAAGGTATTTTGTTAGCCATCTGTTCCCCCATCTTTGCTAACATCCCTTCAGTTTTATTTCCTGCTTGGTCCTTAGTATCAAACATGCCAATATTACACCTTCTCTATTCCCAAACCTGCACATTTATGCATATTGTCAAAGAGGAGCAAACAGTTTTAATGTCATTATTTAAAGGAAATCCCTGGAGGAATTTGGAAACAGACCTTTTGTGCAAGCGCTGCTGGGAATTTGTGGCTTCTCCTTCCATGGTTCCCCCAGGAGATCGTCCTTGCTTTGGAGACACCATGGGGCTGGTGTGTCATGTCCGGCACAGAGCTGGAAGCAGCTCTTGTCTTGTTCTGGCTGGAAAATCAATGCAGCCGAGGGTTCCTTAGGAAGGGCCTTGTTCAGTGCGAGCTTTGGAAAATAAAATACTGGCTGAAGTATGGAAATCCATCCCATCATTGGGAGGGTTTGCAGGGTGGTCTGTGTTCATGTAGCTTGTGTTTTGGTTTTTGCTTTGTGTGTCTGGAATCCTGTTGTGTACCTCTGATTTGTTCAGCATGGCTAATAAATTGCTACTTTGCTGGATTTTCTGGTGGATTGGAAATATGACTCTTACTATGGAAAAAACATGAGTTTGTTTTCATTGATACGCTTTACTGCTTTGTTTTCATAATCTGCAAAGGAATTATGAAACTGTAATGGGCACAGAATTTCAGTTTACATCTAGAAGAATGAATAAAAACAAAAAATGCACAGTCTTGTCTGGTTTAAACTGGAACTTCAGGAATTTCGTGTTGATAATTCAGACATGTGGATTTGCCGTCATTGTGCAGCCCCTCCTAAATGTGCTGGGAATAATCCAGCGATGTCAGCAATGCCTAGAGCAAGGTATGTGGTTGTTTTTTTATGAACCTAAAAAATTGTGTTAATCTGTGGGAAGGTGGGAAAGGCAAGCTTGTAATTCTTTTTTATCACTTACGTGTTTTGAAGTGACTTTGGTACCGCACCTGCCCGTATCTGTCACTGCAGGTTATTCTTCAGAATGGCACATGCTTCAGTCCTTTCTGGTACAGCCACTTGCAGTTCAGATAGGTTAAACAGAAAAGAGTTTTAAAGGCTTTCTGCTTAATGCTCCAGTGCAATTAAATGCTGGCTTTGTTTGTAGAAGATAGAATCATCATGCATTGGAATAATCGATATGGCCCATAAAAATAAGAGGCTTTTGTTAATTTTTGTCATGAATGCTCAAGTAAGCCAAAGTGAAGTGAACATTACCAAGAGGTGCATATCCAGGAATTGAACTCTGCAATCCTCCTGGTAGAGGAGGCTTTGTACAGCTCCAGATGTGTTGGTGGATTTCTTTGGTTTGTTTTCTTTTTTTTTTTTTTTTTTAACATCATCAGCTCTATTGCTAATGAATGTGATTTCATTGGGAATAGTTTAAGAGTTTGGTTTTCTTCAAGGCCATGCTTGATGAAGCTGTGAAGTATAAGGAAGAGAATTTCTGTGTTATGACAAAACTGGGAGTTTAGCAGCCCTCGAAGTTGCAAAAGGAAAAAGCATGAAAATCAGACATATGTGAGGTACAGTGGGTGGGGGACACATGAGGTCAAAAAAGTTGCCCTTCTCCCAGTAAGTCGAGTTCTGAGGCTGGCCTCAGAACACAGTTTAAACAAAGATAGTTAATTTAACCTGATTCTGTGTCTGTCCTGTCCTGTTCAAACTGCGTCTCTGTGAACAGATCCTGCTACCTAGTGGCTCTGCCCAGCAGACAACCTCACTCACCTATTGGAGGCTTCACTCTCCTCCAGCTACCTCAAATATTGAAAAATACTTTTGCAATTGTAGAATAAACTCCAATCACCACCTCTCAATAGGAGGCTGATATTCCTTCCCTACCCCTTCTCTTTTACCATCAGACCATTCCAAAAGCAAATCCAGAGTACTGGATGTACCAGTGATTTATGTCTCTTAGTAAGTGGTGTTTCAAATTTTAGTAATGGACCACTTCTCAGGTTTACAGTCTCCTGTACTGTGCTCTAGAGCAGATTTTTTTGTCTGTAATTCCATGAAGTCAGCATACTACTGCTTGGATCATCTTTATTAAACTTTTTTTTTCCTAGCAAAACAGTATGGGAAATGAAAGTACTTGAATAATTTGCAAAAGCAATTTTTTAAACTGACGGAGAAACAATATTAATAGCCATTCTTTTTACAGAAGTAGCTCTGATACTCAGTCACTGGGAACATGATGCCTTATATGAAGCTGTGACAGTATATTTAATGTAGCCCAAGTTGTCCAAATGCTATTAGGGTGTATTTTTGATAAAATGTTGTTTTTCAAAAGTCTTTTGTATCTATGAGGATACCTTGTTGTAATAACTTGTTGAAATTTGCCATATTATGTTAAATGGTATCAGAGCATAGGATACGATAGTCTGGAGGTGAGTCCTGGTTCCCTTTGCAGTCAGCTGGAGCTTCTCCCAGGTTTTTAGCCTGTCCATTACCTCACGTGTGAGGTGGTCGGTGTTCAGAGCTTCCCCATGCACAGCTGCCAGCCACCCTGCTGAATTGTGCAGCAGGATCTAAAACTTTCTTACCAAATCAAATCTTCCAACAGTGAATCCAGTTTAAACTGCTAATTTGCTAATGATCGAAACCAAACTCCTGACTCAGAGGTTTGTGCCAAGTACGTGCTATTTCCACTCTTAATCCTTTTAGTGGATAGTGGTACCTTGCAAGCAGTTATCTGCAAGTGTTTTCTGGCCTGTTTTCAGGAGTGGCCGGCTCCGTTCCCGCAGACGCTGGCTGACTCCATCCTGTCTGCAGGAGAGTGGACCTGTGCTAGAAAGCCACTCTGCTGTCCCCACCTGCATCAAGGTGCTCCACACCACATATGTGTGCATGGGGTACAGACAGCCCAAGGTCTTGATGCCTTTTCCGGGTCTTAGAATCAAGAGTCAAACACGGTTAGAAGGGAAAAAGGGGTTTTACCTTTGTATTTATTTTAAGGATCCTTAGGGTGCACTACGTCCAGGTCGAATGCACCCCAATGCACACCGCAATGCCCACCCCTAATAGATCTGGTATTACATTACAGGTCTTACTAATTAGCATATCTATCAAAAATTCCCCAATGAGAGGCTCGAGTGAGCCCCCCTCCCCAAGGAACCTTCCCCTGGCTGGTTCTATCTTAGTTTACAAAATGTGTTTTGGAGAGGAGCTTGGGGTCTGGGGCACACTGATCCCTAACTATAAAACCTCTAAAATGTTTAGTCTCCTAGCTTAACAAACAAGTCCAAGAATGTAGGCTAAAAGCACTAAGAATACAGAAGTTGTAAAAAGGTACAAAAGGGGTATAAAAGAAAAGACAAAAATCATCATGGCATCAATATTGCTTTGAGTTGTGTTCTTGCAGGCTGGAGGGCTTCATGGAAATAAACAGGTATTTGACATTTAAAAATGATTGTGACTGTAGATTCTATAACACAATTTTTATTTTTAATAAAGTATTTTTTTAAAAGTAGATCAAATGCTCGTCGTATGTTGATGTTTATATGTTAGGCCCTTGCTCGTGGTCTCAGATGTAGCATAATTCCAGACCATTTTGTATGGTTCTTCAGGTGGGTGATTAAGATTGGATTACAAACTCAGTTTACTGTTTGCTGGTACGTTCCTTCCAATGTATATCCTGCCTAAGAATAGCATTTGGTTTATGAATGAGAAAAGGAAGGAGACAATGCAAATAAGCCATGTTCTCTCATGTCCTTTTTTTAATGCTATAGATCTGATTTCATCAGTGAAAACAGTAAGATGCTTCCTCCAAATGTTTGTTTAATTTAATTCTCCTTTTTCCACTTCTCTCCACGTTCCTCCAGTGCACATATCCTCTATGGGCTTTGAGGATGCTGCAAGAACAAACTTGATTTCATCTGATTGCAGGTATGCTTGAAAACCTGTAATTTGCCTTAATGGAAGGTAGTGCTGACCTCTTGGATAGCAATGAAGCAGATAAAATCAGTTGCCTGATTACCCGTCAAATGAGTTGCTCATTAAATCCAGCGATTCTCCTGTGGCGAGACAAAACGAGTGATTTGAATTCTGTCAAGAGCATAGCAAAGGAAAATACTGAGGTATAAATCTTCTGTTAATAAAATCTTGAAAGATATGAAGTATAGTCATTTGCAGTCCTCGACTGCTCTCTCTTAACTTTGTTTGGAAGGAGCTGGGAGGAGCTGCTTCCTTGTGAGCCACCTTGCAGGGTGACAGACTTTCAACGAGGTGGTTTTGAGGGTTAGTTTTGCAATACAAGTGTGTCTATGTAAATTTGTTCATATCTGAGCTATGTAAGTGTAGGAAAGCTGCACAAGCGACTTGCAACAATTCATAGATTCCTGATTGCTGTAGTAAAATTTTGCACTTTATTTTCATATGGGGTGGCAGAATATTGAGCAGTTTGACAGAATAGTGAAAAACTGTTTCTGATGGGGATGAACATGCTTAATGTTGCTTCAAATCTGTTGCATTGCCAGTGGGATGCATCCTCAAATGATGCTTGAAGAAACATGCAACATTTAGTGAAAACTTCAGAAACAGGGACTGGAATTGTCTTGGTATTTAAGCCAGTCTTGTCATTGCTATCTAATACCATTCCTTTTGTTCTGATGTCCTTCAGTATAATTTGGTAGTGCATGCTTTCCTGTAGAAGCCTTCATTAATGTTGGAAAAAATCCTCAATAACAACCCAACAAACCAACACGTATTCATGCTGTAAAAACAGCCCATGGAGAAATAAAATAAAATGTCCAGCATTGCAGGTTTGTTACTTTCAAGTAGATTTTCCTGTGGGCTGTGTTAATATTGTAAGTCACTAGCAGTTGGTTGAAGGAAATAGCTGAGTCTTCCTGTTTATGTAGATAGCAAGCAAAACATTGCTACTAAATGAAACTTACACTGAAATTGTAACATTGCCTGGTGCTCAGTGTCCTATAAGCTTCTGTGGTGATTACAGACTTACAGATGAATAAATCACTGTTACTGTTTGTCTTCTTGTCTTGTTTTGACTTGAACATGCTGTAACTTCTTTTGGCCTGAGGTCAGAATAAGGAGGAATGTGGGTTTTTTGGAGAACTTTTATATTGGACTGAGTATTTCAGTGGTCAAATGTAACCTCTGGTGTGTATGATTTAAAGAAATATTTCTGTTGACTAATTTAGATCACTAAGGTTTGGACATCTTTTCTATCTCAAGACTGTCTTGAGATCAAGTGTCACTTACTTCAAAAATTTTGAATACTAGAGAGCATCATAGACTGTAAAGGTAATGATGCTTTATTATTATCCGTAATTTAAAATCTGTGTAACCATGTGCATTTAAAAGTTCTGTAATTCTCCGTTTGGCTTTGTGGAGTGGTTTAAACATGGTACAAGCTGATATGAGAGAAAGTGTTTGCAGTCCATGTCATAACTAATATGTATTTCAGATGGAAGTTATATGTTCAGAACCTAGTGTTAAAAAAGAAACACACACACAGAATCCCCAAAACTTGGATTAAAAGGAGCTTTGTGTAAAGGTGTTTGTCAGGTTTCTGTCTAAAAATCTTGTGGTGGAATTGTGCTCCTTACTTCCCTATGAGAAAAGGCTAAGTGATTTGGAATCGTTCAGCATAGAAATGAGAAATTTTTGGGGTGCCCTGATTGTGGCCTTCCAGTACCTGAAGGGAGCCTACAAAAACGATGGAGAGGGACTTTTTAAAAGAGCATGCAGTGACAGGACAAGGGGGAATGGATTCAGATTGAGAGTAGGTATAGATTCAGTATTAGGAAGAAATTTTTTGCTGTGAGGGTGGTGAGGCATGGGAACAGGTTGCCCAGAAAAGTTGTGGATGCCCCATCCCTGTAAGTGTTCAAGGCCAGGTTGGATGGAGCTCTGAGCAACCTGGTCTAGTGGAAGGTGTCCTCCACCATGGCAGGGGGTTGGAACTAAATGAGCTTTAAAATCCCTTCCAGCCTAGGCCGTTCTGTGATTCATTTTGTAAACCTGCATGTTTGCAGTTAGTTAGACAAAACCTGCTAACTTCATACCCTTGTGTATTAAAAAAAAAAATACAAATGCTTCTGTAGTCTGTCTTAAAAAAAAAAAAGAAAAAAAAAGTGGGGCATGAAAATAGTATTTATTATTTTAGTTTACTTTGTATGCAAATATATAGAGTTTATTCCTTATCCTAAGATGCTGTCACTACTGTTGTGTGTTTTGCTAGCAAAAAAGTTGCTTTTAGTTGTAGCCCTATCACCCCTGGTATTTTATTCACTTAGCTCATGGACTTTACCCATTTGTTCCTTGAGAAGGATAAACTCTTCATTTGAGGCTTAATTAAATTCCTTTAAAACTTGTGTTTTCAGGGTGTTCTAGATTGTTCCCTTGTTATTCAGCTCTTATGACTTGAAGATAACCAGGCAGATCTGGAGTGCAGGAGTTTCTTGTGGTGAATTAAGGACAGAGTGAGCTTGATCATATGTTGCCATAACCATCCCTACCTCTTAGGGCTGGTGGTTCCACAGTGTATGGAAATGCCTCTTAGGTAATGTGGTACCATCAAATTCCTGCTGCTTCTGACCTTTAGTCAGTCTCTGAATCTTTGGTAAGCTGGATTCTTGAAAAATACAACTGCATTTCTTAAAGCCACCAAGAACCTTCTCCATTTTTTCATGTGTGGTGTTTTTCCCCTGTGCAATGGTGTGTCCTTGTCTTCACACAGCTGTTCAGCCTGTCAGTTCCACTAGACCTCTACTGCACATCACAGTTCGCTCCCTCTCTTTCTCCCTCTGTCACATTAGCCTGTTTGTTCCTTGCTTTGACCTTTAGCTGTCATAGCAGGATTGGTGATCCAGAGGAAGAAATTATTTTTTCTGACCTATAGAATGTTTATTTTCTGGCAATACCAACACACTTCTCTAGTCAAAAGTTGACCTTGGTCTCGACTCTTGTGAAAGAGCTACCAGTTAAAATGGTGCTTGTTTCTTACTGTCCTTTGGTTATTCTCCAGAGAGTCAGGCTGGCAAAGATATCAGTTGTGCCAGGCTTTTTGTAATACTGCTATTCCTACAGGAAGAAAAAATGTTAATGTCCATAATGTTACTCAGACTTTCAAATTAGCATGACTTCTAGTCTGGCAGATTTTATTTTTAACTTAAGTGAAAGGTCTCTTTTGACTTCTGTGTGTGAATCAAAGTGATTCCTTCTAAAGACAGTTTTTTATCAAGCAATTTGTGGAAATAGCATTTTCTTCCCATTTTATATTCGCCAAGTTTTAGGATATTGAGAACACTACTGTAAACCAAGAGAAGTAAACAAGAATTTCCATATTTGTCTTTTTAAAAAACACAAATGTATATCTTGGGTGTTTTTCCAATAGCATAGGTCCTAAACACTGCCTGAAGATTTCACAATAGTTCAATCCTATATTTGTAAATAAACCATGATGTTAATTATTGTGACCCATTTTCCTTAAGAGTACAAAAATCTGCTGTCAACTAAATTTAAAGGAATGACATGGATATAAAACTGTTTCTACAGATTCCCTTTAAACCACTTTGCTTAGTAGTCTGTGCCATCAGAAGGGTAATTAATTTATGGACTGTACAGCTGTCCATAAATTAATTATGGGCACATATACATATATATAATATGTCAAAACTGTGTGGCTGTAAGTGATCTTTTGATAAAGTCAGGCTCTGAAGTGGAGCAATAGCATAAGGTCTGACGCCTACATCGCATTTGTGTGTGCTAGGTAATATTTAAATCAGAGATGCTGTGTTTCTGCTGCGTGGTCACAAGTGGAGATGATCACCCCACCCCTCGGGTGAAGGGTTTGAGTTATGCTGGCATATGCAGAAGTCTGGAAGCCAAAAGGTGTTCCTGTCAGTCTAGACGAAGCCAGACTGGCATCTGTGAGGTTTGTTCCTCATCTGCATGCCTTGCCATATGTCTGAGCCACCCTTTGGGACGGGGCGGGGTGATTGCAGTGCAGTCACACGTCGCTCCAGTGCACAGCTGAGCTGGTCATCCACTGTGCCAGCCCTCTGTGCATCCACAAGTCTTGTGCTGGACATCCTCAGCAAGAACTAGTTTTGTGGGAAGGATTGTGCTTTTTGGTGGGGAATTTTTTTGTAAATGCTTTTCTACCTCCTCAGCATTTCAAAATGGATAGTAAACAAGAAAGTTGTTGTCTCTGTCATAAATAGTGTGCTCTTTCAAATTCTCTTGGGTTTCTTGCTCTTAGTTTATTTTTTACTATTTTTAAAAGTGGTAAAAATACTCACCATTGCAGCAATATGTTAATGGAAACAGCCAGCATCTGGAGATGTTTTGACATGCAAGAATGACATTTAATCATTTTCTGAAAGAATACACAACTCTTAAGCAGTGTCATATTTCTAGAAGTAGGTATTTTATTTTGAAAGTGCTTTATTAGAAAATAGTTTGTAGATGGTCTCTGCACTGCTGTTTCCCCACTGCTGCATGGCAGAAGCAATATTTTTCTTTCTGTTGGCATGAGCTAAATAATTAGATAGCAGTCATTTCACCATAGCCAGTCTATAACCATAGATTTGGTATGACTAAGACCATCAGTTAACTGTCATTATTAATAATCAAACTTTTGCTGATCACTTTCAGAGAATGGAAATGTCATATTGAACAACCTTGTACAATTTACCTGTACTTTTAAAAATACCACTTATGCAAATCTTGTGTGTTTGGAGCTCAGTTCTTAACCAGAGATGAAACTGTGATTATCTCCAGAAAGATACAGACTGTATCTAACAAGGATGCTACTGTTCTGACTCTTCCTTTCCTCACTGACAGGACACATTTTCGTGAGCCACCACCTAGGTTATGTGGTCTGGACTGTGGTTTGGAACATACACCCAACTCCAGTTTGCAGGAGAAAAACCTTTTTGCGTCTGTGTTTTAGA
Source organism: Struthidea cinerea (assembly GCA_013397865.1). Lineage (NCBI taxonomy): Eukaryota > Metazoa > Chordata > Aves > Passeriformes > Corcoracidae > Struthidea > Struthidea cinerea. Next base: position 143,320 of record VZTI01003154.1, on the reverse strand, counting down.
TTTAACGCTTTTTCATCTTGTCTACTGGATAGGCAGGAAGGCAGCTGCAAGCAGTCTGCTGTGCAAGTGCTCCAGGCAGGCAGCGGAAGGCATGCTACAGCTGTGGTTTGATGTTATGCTCAGTGAAATACCAGCCTTACCCACTGCCACCCTTCCTACACTCCACATCAGCCTGCTGGCACCTCCGTCGTGTTGGTGCAGCTGCTGCAGCAGAAAACCCACCTGACAAAAATAGGCATTCCTGTGGTTATTCTTAAAATATGCATTTGCATTTGGAGGGCTTTGTATTGTTTGCAGGCGTTCTTTTTCAAATTAAGCTATGTGTTTTTGGGAAACAACTAAAATTAATTTTCCCATTCAGATCACTTTCCTAGGCTGGTAGACCTAGGTTTAGTATAGTTTAGTTCAAACCTGGGTGTGGTTTAATTGTGGAGGACAGCCTCAGGACAACTTTTAAGATCCAGTGTACACCTCTTGTTTCTCATGTTTTCTGCATGCTGTCTCCATTTGAGAAGAATGCCATAGGATGAAGGAGCACAGTTTAGGGTCTAGGAGGGGGGTGATAGGGGAAGAGCCTCAAGTACTGCCGTGTGCTCTCTGCCACATCCTGCCCTGGCACTGCTTGGCTGGGGACTTCACACTCTTCTGTATCAGTTCTTATTTTGCTCGGTTTTCTGGCAATGAAGTGTGACTTACAAGTGTAGCTGTTTCACAATCTCCATAAATCACCCACGGGCTGAGCTGCTGTTGACAGACACTATTCTCACCACTCTTTCCAGAGGGTGCTGCCACCTCCCTACTGCTGCAGCGTGGCTCATTGTGCCATACACCATATGACTGGCCTGGTGAGTTTCCCTGTTTTGGTGTTGATGAGTTAAGTTTCATGCTGTTCAGTCTCCTGGTGTGCTTCCTTGTGCAGCCCCATGAGCTGTGTTAGCAGGAGCAGGATGACAGTGGGAATGATGGAGGAGAACGGCAGGGATGCTTATTTTAGCTGTAGTGCTGCCATATGCAGCACTAAGTGACCTTAATCCTAGTCAAAGGTCCTGCCTTTCATCAGTCTTGGAATGAATCCTTCAGAGAATGGGACTTTATTAGGATTTATTACAGTGCCCAGCACCTGGAGCGAGCAGAGGCTGCCACATCCCACAGGTGTTAGTGGGAGCACTGGATCCTGCTGGACTTGTCCTTCACAGCTCACTGACCTCTGTACACCTCACAAGTCCTGCTGGAAACAGGCTTGATGCAATGAGCATCCTTAACCAAAGTGTGTCTTTTTAAAACTCTGTTTCATTACTTTGTCTCTGCTGATGAGATGGTTTTGGTCTGCTGTGCTTGCTAGGTCATGGTGGATATAACACAGGTTTAAAAACAAACTGAAAGAAATTTTTCCTCCCAAAAGAAAAAGTAATGAAAGGCTTTAGGTCTTTAGGAATTGGGTAGTTATTAAAGAAATTACTTTTATTCTCTCTTTTCCATGGGGTAAAGCTAATGAATGCAGCTGCCGAAGGGTGCTACTGTTTGGCAGTGAGGTTAATTGCCAACTGAAACATTGCTGCAGTTTCTTTTCAGAAAGAAGAAAGCAAAGTAATTGACGGATCATTTGCTAGTGGAAACATGATTGATTTCATTTATATGAGGAAACAAAATTAACTAGTGCTGCCCTCTTGCAGTTCAACAGCAAGACAAGCATTAAACTAGTGTCAGTACAGTTACCTCTTTGTGATGTTTAGGTACAGTTACAGGTTTCATGAAGAAAAGGTAAATAGGGGAGAGTTTCCAGTAACCTTTTTTTGGATGGAATATAATGCTGTGATTGCCGCATGCAGCAGCTCTTGCATCTGAAATCTCCTAAATCCGAAGGAAATTAAGAAACCCTAGTTCTTTGAAAACCAATTTCCAAATTTCATGTGGCAGGTATTTTCTTAGGAGCAGTGTCACTTGCCAAGGAAGCTCAAGAAATAAACTTCCTTTTTTTTTTTTTTAAGTACTAAAGATGTCCTGGGGACAAGTGTCGGTTCTGCAGCTGGGGACGTGGTGGCTTTGGTGGGGCACCCCTGGTTTCCTCAGTTAGCTCTGGGTAACTGGAAGGCAATTTTTCTAATATGGGACACAGGGACCTGCTTCGTCCTCCTCTTCACATGGAAGTGGTGACTCCAAAGAGTTCATGCCTTCCTATGGTTGCCGTCAAAAGGTGGAGGAGCCATTTGCTCCCGCCTCTGAAGAAAAGGCACGCTGGCATGTTTTTTGACTCACAAAAATCTGACGTATTTCTAAAATCATTCCTTTTGTACAGTCATAATCTGATGCTGCTGCAGTCTTTGAGACATTCACTGTTCTGAACAACACCAGATGTGTGGTGTTCCTGAATATCTGTGTTGGGGATAAACAAGCGGTGAATGGATCTGTGCTTGTACAGTGTGCAGAGCTCCGTTCCTGATCTTTGACAGGCTTTATTTTGTTAGATTCAAGAGTGTTTGTTAGGTTTTTTTATGGTATAGCAATGTACTTTGCACTGCTAATAATCTGAGTTTTTTCCTAAGCAAAGACTTACATTGTGTATGTGTTTTATTTTCGTCTGTACCATATTTTAAGTATTTTTTCATTATTTGTGCCTGTCTAAAACATTTAAATAGTGCACCTCCTCATCACCCACTTGACCCACCGTTAAGTAACAGTGGGGAAGAGGGAGCTGAGATGGTGTTAAAGCTTGAAAAGTGTCCAGGTAGGCAGCTATTGAAGATAGGTTGCTTAGAAGGACGGGTATGATAGAAGGGCCAGAGATAGAAGAGTGAAAAATCTTTCATGAGAGATTTAAAGGCAACTCGAGAATTTTGATCAAGTCTTCAGCTGAGCAGGGAGCAGGAGATGGGTGGGTTGAGAGGGCTTCTGCCATTTTCAGGGTGAGCTGTATACACTGGGCCTTCTGAAATCTTGTTTCAAAAATTAGAGTTCAGAGGATCATTCTGATGGTGCTCTAACATTTTCTTTGGTTCCTTCTGCTTTTGATTGAGCAGACACTAAACTCTGTTTAAGATGCCCAGAAATAGCAGTGTTTCATACTCATTTTACAGTAGGAGATACTAACTTTTTTACTATGATGTGCTTTTCTTACTTTAAAATTGATGTATTAGAAAAGAAATGTATTGGTGTGAACTACATGGTGTGCTTCTTGCCAGTTGCATGTAATCTGTCATTGTTCAGAGCACTAATGGCCACTTAAGATTGCAAATGAAGCCTCTTTGTGCTCTTGGCACTGATCTAACCAGCACACTCGATGTCCCTTTGGCCTCACGGGGCATTTTGCCCATCATATCTTCCATGGCTTCATAGTTGTATTGGGAAGAACGTTCCGTTTGAAAGGATACCAAAGTGTGTGTGTTAAATTATTCTGTCAGCCCAACCCACCCAAGATAAGACTCAGTGTTTCATCTTGCAGTTAAGATTGTTTAATGATGTGGTGCAACATAGGGGTTGGGACAAGTTGGGAACGTGGGTTCTTGGTCAATCCCAGTGCCGCAGCTGTGTGTTGAGGCCCATGGCTTCATTAGGGTCCTTAATTGTGTGTCCTTGCCTTTTACACTTTATCATCTTCCACCAGTGAGTTTCCTAGTCCTTTCCCCTTTTTTTAATCACGGTAGTTGTCTGGCTGACTTCATACTGCGGAGCTGTGTTCAGCTGACTGCCATCTCTTTTTTTAGATCGCTGCAGAGGTCGATTCCTCCAGTCAATCAGGAGCTGCTGGAAAAGAAATACACTGCTGTAGTTATGTAGATTGTTAATCCTGGGGGAAACACACAAAACTAGTTGTATGCTGTCTTAATTACATGCATTCTTATGAACCTCTTAACCTTCTCATCAACCATTCCTGATGGAAAAAAAGGGCTGCCCTCCTTGTTTTTTGAATGGAGATATGGACTTCCCCTCCTCCCCCCTCCCCCCTTTTTTTAACTATCCCGCTGTTGTCTGGAAATCTAAACTTTAATCCAGAGTTATTTAATATGCTTGCAAATCTTGAAAATAATAAACTGTTTCAAGTATGATAGATGAGTCAAAATACATGCAGTACATATTCACAAATAGTTTTGTTTTGACATTTATCTTGCTGTAGTCAATCTGCCAATTGGCTTCAGGCACGGCTACCAAAAGAATGAACACATGTTGCATTCATTAGTTCTCATCTGGCTGTGCTTCGTCTTGCAAGACAGACAAAATCATGATCACATTAAATAGATTGTAATGCATTTGTAATACGAGTTCCCTTCTGCTGAACAGAATGATAGCTTTGCGAAGCTGCTGCTTTTAAGCCATGATATTTTGCTTAGTTTTCATATAATGGATATGAGTATATTGCCAGTGATGTCATTGCTTTTTCGTCTCGAAACGATGTCATGTGAAAAATATCCCAATATAAAACTGAGCGAACTGCTGCCCCCTTCTTCCCCCCCGTGTGAACTCCCCGTGTCACTGCTCCTGTCACTCCTCATGTCGCGCTGTGACTGGCGATAGATCTGTGCCGTTCCTGACAGACTGACAGACATGCTTTGAAACAGTAATGGTTTATCTGCATCGACCGAGGGTATTGCCGTTCGTCATTTGTGGTGGTTCCTTGTGCCCAAAGCGCGGACAGACGGATCGCTGTGGGCTGTTTATAGCCCATGCACCGTTGTGCCCCCGGCCGTGAGCGCCGTGCGGCGCGGTGGCACCGGGCCGGGGGTGTCGGTTCCCGCTTGCTGCCGTTCCCTGTGGGGAGGGTGCAGCACCCTGCCCGTGTGCGAGCAGCTACCCGTTTCCCGTTCGGGAGCAGCTCCGCTTCCCTCCCGAGCAGGCCCCGGGGGGCCGCGGCCCCGGCCGGTGCCGCAGCGAGCGCGTGGTCGCCGCCTGCGGGCGGCCCCTCCCCGGCC